>VZZY01013674.1:862148-902159 GCA_013400335.1 Eurystomus gularis
CCTTGTTGACTGATGCAGTCACTTCATTGTAGAAGGCCACTAGGTTGGTCAGGCAGGACTTGCCCCTAGTAAATCCGTGTTCACTACCCCAGATTACCTCCCTGTCTTCCATGTGCCTTAGCATGTCCTCCAGGAGGATCTGTTCCATGATATTCCCAGGCACAGAGGTGAGGCTGACAGGTTGGTAGTTCCTAGGGTCTTCTTTTTTACCCTTTTAGGGGGCCCTTTTGGGCACGATGTTTGCCTTTTTCCAGTCACTAGGGACTTCACCTGACTGCCAGGAGTTTTCAAATATTACGGAGAGTGGCTCAGCAACTACATCAGCCAATTCCCTCAGTACTCTGGGATGCATTTCATCAGGTCCCACAGACTTATTTATGTAAAGGTAAGATAAGAATATCAATTAAACACTTTGATATTTTTCATTGAGACCAAAATGTGCTTAACTTTGAGGGAAGAATGAAAAAAGAAACCCTGCAAAAGGCGTTTAATGCTTATTTTTCAGACAAAATATTATCTGTGAAATTTCCGGATGGTATACTGTTTAAGAAGTACCAATTTTAATAGGCCGTTGCAGGAAGAAGTTTGTGCTAAAGCAGACTGCAACCTTGAACATGCCAAGGATTGTTTGTTGAGTGTCGTCCTGGTGTCAGCTGGGGTAGAGTTAATTTACTTCTTAGTCCCTGGTGCAGTGCTGTGTTTTGGGTTTAGCATGGTAACACACTGAAGATTTAGTTGTTGCTAAATCACTTATCCTAAGTGAAGGATTTTTCAGTTTCCCACACTCTGCCAGAGAGCAGGTGCACAGGAGGCTTGGAGGGAGCATGGCCAGGAGAGCTGACCTGAAATAGTCAAAGGGATATTCCATACCTTACGACATCATGCTCAGTATATAAACTAGGGGGAGTTGGGCGGGGTGCACAGATTTCTGCTCGGGCATTGGTCAGCAGGTGGTGAGCATTTATCTTTTCTTGGGTTTTATTTCTCCCTCTTTTTGTTACATTTCTTTTCATGAAAATTACTATTATTTTATTTGAACATTTTTAATTGTTGTTATTATATTTTGTTTTATTTTAGTTATCAAACTACTCTTTTCTCAACGTACAAGTTTTAATTTTTCTCCCAATTCTCCTCCCCATCCCACTGGGAGGGTGGAGGAGTAGGTGAGCAGCTGCATGATGCTTAGTTGCTGGCTGGGGTTAAACCACAGCAAGCATGTGATGGGTGGAAGAGTAGCTGTAACCTGTACTTACCTCAGAAGAACACCTTTACACAGTGCTGAAGTGGCTGTGTTTGCTTTACACCAGAAAACATGCAACTTGCTTTGTGTGGAGTTGCCACTCTGTGGCGGTGGCCAGTTCACTGTCACAACCCCTCTATTCCCTTATGATCCTCAAGGCTGTTTTTTAAATATCTTGCTTGTCTTGCTTTGTACATTTACTTTGGGAGGTCTTTGAGGCAGGGGCAGTTACAAGAACTAGGAAAAGGCAGATCCCCTTCTTAGTAAAAGTCTCCAGGTGTAATGAAACACAAAGACCTCATAAGAGCATCACTTCGGTCAAAGTTTGAAGAAGATCAAGAATCAGTATGCAGTTCTACTCTGAGCAGCTACTGGAAAAAGTATCTCAAGAAACAGAAAAAATATCTTATTTACTGCCTTGGGATCTGGATCAAATTTGCTTATATTTCTTTGCAGTTTTTGTTTAGGGAAAATAGAGATTTCCTTCTATCAGGCATCAGTACTGTCAGGAAGTGTTAAGATTGTGACATGTTCATTTATTCAGTCAGCACAATCTCACTTCACACAATTTACCATAGGATTATTATTTAAAAAGCAGATGAGTCCTCAGAGGAGAAGAGTGGCTACACCTGTATCAGTAAAGACATCTGAGATAACCCTCTGGCCTTGGTGTTGAGGTGGCCCAGCTCACTGAGCTCTGTTCCCCCCAGAACAAGAGTGGCCAGACTCACCTCACCCGTCAGCACTATCATCCCCATTTTGAAATGAAGAATAAAACGATACAGGAAGCCTAATGGTCTATAGAGATATCTGAGCTACCTCAGCAATTGCTGAAGGTCTAGTGTCACAGAACTCAATGTAGGCTCATTTTCCAGTCTTCTCAGGTCTATGACTACAGATACACCCTCAGGGTTACACTGCAGATCAGTGTAAAGATGCAAGTATGAACTCATTTGGACCTGGCACAGGACCCAGAAACAGGCCAGCCATGACAGCATGAGTCTCCAGATAAACCATTTCGTCACAGTCAGACTGCTTCCCAGACAACGAAGTATAGACCTTCACAAGGGTGTTGTCCAAGATCACAGAAGAAATTTAACCTTATGGCAAAATTGAATTCTTCTCCCCTAAATCTCAGCCTTATACAGGACTGTTGACTCATTGTTCCTCTCTTTAGGAGATTAGATTTCATTTCTGTGGCAAATCAAACATGAATCTCCTGAAGATCATTGTTCCACAGAACACAGATTGCTGGCAGTTGTTCCCAGACTTGAAGGCCCATAAAATAAATTATGTGGTTTTCTGCTGGGAGGAGAGCAAGATACATTTAAATCTGTAACAAATATATTTCTAGATTGAGTCTGCTAAGATTGTAGTCAGTTGGAATTGTGCCATTATTTTTGGTGAATATAGCCTTGAGAAATTTGAAAGCGCAAGACATCGAGTGAGTTTTTATTTTAGAAAACATAAGAAACGGTATGCGGAGAAAACTTTTGTACAAACCACAATAACTTGACAGATCTTCTGCTGAGGGTAGCACACACCAGAGCAAACCGATATATCTTAATTAATAATCCTGTCTACTCAGTACAATGGCAGTAATACTAATCATTTCTTGAGAAGAGTCTTGGCTGAATACAAAGGCTTTTTAGACTTCTGTTTGATTTGCTCGTACAGAACTGTAGTGTTTTGAAGATAAATAAAACTGCTAATGCATATGTATATGTTTCCTGATCTACAGTATCTCAGTGAACATTCTAGGATGGTTTTGTAGCCTGCAATGAACACGCTCCTTTGAAGTTTTTACTGATTTTAAAATGCAGTCATTATGTTTGGGTTACACATCAGTTTACTGATTTAGTTAGACAAAGAAACTAAGCTTAGACAAAATATTTCAAGACAAAAACACTTTTCAACCTCAAATGGCAAAATACCTTGAAATTTCTTTTCAATAGCTGCAAGACAGTTAAAAATTCATTTAACAATATGGAACAAGCTTGATTTTTACATGTTAGAAAAAACAATAAACCCAACCATTTTCTCATCTGCTTAAACAAGAAAAGTGAATGAGTTGAGAGGCACCCGAGGAATAGAGATATCCATGTGAAGGTTGTATGGACACTATGCTGTACAGTGCCTGCTCTCCAGGGAGAACAGTGGCAGCTGGACTCTAGAAGGGCAAGTGCCTGTGCTCCACACCCCTTCACAATCCCAGGAACAAGAGTAGAACTGGCTGCATGGCCATTTGTTCCATGGCTGTTTGTGTGGTCTGATTTCAGAACTGAAGCTGCAGGAACATCCTTTGACTCAGCTTTGATGGGAAGCCAAGGTGGGTGGAACGAAATCTTCAGTTTTACTTCAAAAGCAGGGGAAAAAATGAAGTGTTCCATACTTAACATTAGATTTCCATTTTCTCTGTTTGTTTTCAACATTCCAGTATCAATCAAAAGACTTTAGCAAGGGAATTGTTCTGTTGCATAAAGTACAGCACAAGCCCAGGATAAGGTAGCTCCTCTCCTAACAAAAGGACAGTCTAAAAGATAAGACAGACAAGATGAGAAAGGAATAAGAGTTCAAAGAGGCAAAGCTGCTTACACCAGATTGTAAGTGAAGAATGTGATGTCCCCTCCAGTCTAATTCACAGACTGGCAATAGATTTGTGGGCACAGAGCTGACTTCAGCCACCAGTGCTGAAAGCCATTGCAAGCTCCAGCCCAAACCTCCTCACAGCCCTGAAATCCTTGCTCTGGATCTCTCTGGAGCAGACAGGGCTTTGTGTGTGTGTGTGTGTGTGTGTGTGTGTGTGTGTGTGTGTTTGGTGCTCCTGTGATGCAACCAACTGGGAATTAGTGAAGCTCTGTTTTTACTGATGATTTAAAGCAGAATTCCTATTCCCTGAGGGGGAGAGGACTCCTCCTGCAACCAGCAATGCTCAGCATCTGACATAAGCACAGCACTGCAGTACTGTAAGAAAATTAGCATTACAACCAGCTTTACTGCATCCCCCGGAAATCCTGTAAGGAGGAAATCTCAAATGAGGTCATTTCATGGTGGGTGGCTCACCATGGTAACTCCAGTTCCAGCCTCACCCTAATGCTACCTGGCTGGAGCTTTGTGCAGGCAACGCAGGAGACTCTGCTGCTGAGGCTCCCCAGTTCTCTATTCATTTAGGTCCTTGGTGTCAAGTCCCAGGGTGGTGGCAGTAGCAAAGAGCCCTTGGAGCAGACCCGTGACATGGCAGCAAGTGCTGTTTCTCTCCGATGTAGGTGCCAGATTGCAGATGCCAGTGGGACACTTATCAATAGGCACTGGGTGCTGAATTAGTCCAGCCTGAGCTCAGGTTGGGCTGCCTGCTCCCAGGCAGAGCCAGCAGGTTTGGAGGAGGTTTCAGTTCCAGATGATAAAGCTGACAGGTGTCAGGCTGCAGTTGTGGAGTGAAGGCTGCTCTTTGATAGGAACAGCTGACCTTCTCGCTTATCTGGGGGAGAGCCGTGGCCTAGTGCTCTCTGCAGTTAGAGATTTGCAGGGAAAACTGCAATGCCTTTCACCTGCTTGATGTTTTGTCTATGTCAGGTTTGGCAGCCACTTAAAGAAAAGATTAATTTTGTTGATTTTTTGTCTTGACAAGCATTTTGTGTTTAGTTATTCAGAAGCCAGGGACTGACAGTCGCCTTACTCTCTTTCCAGCTATGCTGAAATGCACATTTGCTTGTAGTCATGAACCGACACTGCCTGCTCCAGTACCAACAGCGCTGACTTTGCATTGTACCTCCCAGAACCTGCTCACCTGTGTGTTTACACTGTCAACATGAAGCACCTCAAGAGCAAATATCTTAGTGATTGCACAAGTACCAGCTCATGTTCAGTCCTTAAACATGCGCAGCAGATATAGAGTTGTGTTAAGCAGGTTATTTTGGAAAGTGGTTTCAGACTATGCTGGGTATCCCGTAAACAGAACTGGTCAGCAGTGCTGGTTAGTGCCTGAATTTAGCAAAAGGGGTCTTCTTCAGCAAGCTAAGGGAGTGTTGTTATCAAACAATCCTGGTTTGAAAGCCACGCTTTGTGGACTAAATATACTGCCTACTAATTTGATCTTGTTCCAGCAGTTACTCCAAAGAGCTGATGTACATGTAGAATTTGTTATCATTCTGACTGTAAGAAAAGAGTGGTTTCAGAAACACATTGGCCTGATTCTGTGAATGACATGGGTGGATGTCTCTGAGTTTTGGGTGTGGAAGCTCTGGCCAATGGAGATCAAGAAGAACGTCAGTGCCAGGTCTTGTCTTGTGCCTCCCAGGAGGCTCAACACAAGACAAGTGAGGAAAACGGCTTCGTGATGTCTTTGCATTTCTGGGTCCCGGGACTGATCCAAGGGCTGGCACAGCTGCCAGCCATCACCCCAAGCGTTGCTATAGCTTATAGATGCTGCCCACAGTTGCCCACCAGCTGCTATGCAACCCAAAATAGCCTCAGCACAAAGCACTCCAGGAAGCCCCCTCTTCTTTTTCCTCCGTGTCCCCTTCATCCGGCGCTCTGATGTGAAGGGGTTAGACTGGAATGAAGAGGTTACCTCATGAATGAATTGAATTCATTAAATTCATTTTTAATGAAGTTAAAAAAAAAAAAGCAGATTTTCTCTTGCAGATTTGAAATGAAACAGCGTTTTGTTTTTCTAATACCTCTTAGCATTTATTTTTGCTTCTTAAGATACTTCTAATGCTCACTTCATCTCTTTTTGCCTTGTAGGAAATAACAAGAGATATTAGGGTTTTTTCTTTGCCCTTTTCCATCTGCTTTTCCTTTTGTCACTCTGTAGCTATTTAATATTGGTTATTACAAATGGTGCAAGGAAGAATGGTAAAAAAAAATGTTAAAATGTGACATAATTGATGGCATTTCTTTTTCTTTACTATTTTTCCCTTTGAAACACTTCCAAACCTGGGACATTTAGGAAAGCTAGGTCTTGATCCTACAACCATGTAAGAAGTTGTGTACTAGGTCAGAACAAAAGTCCATCTGGCATAGTATTTACCTCCAAGAATGACCAGTAAGAGCTACATAGAGCCAAGACTGAAAAAGGGAGCATGAACAGTTGTATGTGCTCAAAATATTCTCCAGACATTTGTGGCTGGGGGACTAGAAGTGACACCTTGGCGTGTAATGCTGTTTCACTCTTCTCATTGCTGTCTTCCTTTTCGCTTGGTATGGGACCAAGGTTCAAAGACAAGGTTAGATTCTTTGCTACTGCTGCAAAATTGAAGTCATGAATGACCACAAGTGACCATTGAATTGGGGGAGGGCGTCTTCAACCTTTCGGGTCATGCACAGTGCAGTATTTATAGACATTCTCGGTTTCTGAATGCATTGTGGTCCTTCAGCGCAGACTGGCTATGAAAGGGCTTAGTACAGTCAAAGTGTGGGATGACAAAATTTATTAAAGAGGCAATACTAGTCAAGGAGGTTGCTGGAATGGTTGGATGAGAAATTAATTATCAGAGACAGTAGAAAATGCAGAGGATACTGTCGCATCAAAAGGAATGTAATTTTGATATTTGTTAGAGTCCCAGGGCTTTCACTGATCCATTTATCAAAGTCCCAGCCAAGGACTTTCACAGAGTCAGATTCACAAAAGTTTAAAATTAGTTGTTTTATTGAGAGCAACAGAGCGGATTCAAGATTACCATCGATAAATTCACTCACTACAATAGCACTACTAATTAAGGTTAATATTTCTAGCAGAAATAGTAATAATGCAACAACAACCTGTGGTTACCATTCACCAGAGGGTGAAAGGTTCAGAGCTTACCCAGAGCGCGTCCCTGCCTGGGGTAGAGGAAGAGAACACAGCCTATCGACTGGTCCGTCAGATGTTGAGGTTCTTTTCTCTCAATTTAACCATCATTTTCTTTGTCTTTTTATCTCCAAAATTACAAGGTCCCCCCCTCAGGTGATGTGTAGTATGATTTGGGTGGAGAGACGACTGCTATAGTCACACATGTTTAGTATGATCTCTGTAATCTTCATTAGCATATGCAGGGGTGTCAACTGGAATATGTATTTCACAGGTAATGAGACAAAGGTTACCTATCAGATTTGACAGACTTTTCTCAGAAAAAAAAGAACTCCGCAAGTTCTTGTTATCTCGTCCTTGCTGACCAGAAGCAGGGCTGTCCTTCCACAGCAGGGCCCCCCCCTTCTCTGCATCCTGTGATAGCCAGGCGAGTCTCCACTCCCCTGGATTGCACTGGAGACAGCAAGGCCAATCTTCATTGCTCTTTGAGCACAGAGGACCCCACTTCATTATCCAAATACCACAGATAGACATTGAGAAAAATTGGAAATTAACTGAAAAAATATGTTTAGAAATTTTTGTTTAAGCTGCTCAAAAAATGGAGAAAAGCAAGAGCCATTTGTTCGTTTGTTCTTTTTGTGTTCCTCTTTCCCCTTGGTGTTGTAGTTCTTTCTGAATAAAATAATTTCTTTATAAAAGGTTTTACACAATTTTCCCCTTTATACATCATTGCTGTATATTAGGGTGTAACTTAGCCACCCCATCCCAACATCACCTGCGTTTCACTGTGGAGGAAGTAGTTCCTGATCACCTCACACCAATGTCTCATGAGTGTACCCGGTAGATGCTATTTGGGTGCTTTGTTATCCTCTCTAAAAGGTTGCTGAAATAAGAAACTATTTAATTGATCAATGCAAAAAATCTTACCAGGGTGCTGGTGAGTGTGCTGAGAGGACAACAAGATCCGCTGGCCTCCCAGCCTTGGTCGTGTTATATTACAATCGTGGAGATGCTCTACCCATGGAGAGGACTTCTCACTCTCCTTTGCCAGTTCAGCTTTTGACAGTTTTTCTGTCTCATTGAGCAAGACAGCCTGCATCATACAAAAGAGATTATTTTAGTGATGTTTTTGAGTGTGACTTATTGTCACTTATTGTGTGCAAATTATAAGTGATATTTGCTGCTTTGAGTTAGTGTCTCATTCGCTGCCATGAAAACAAGTGCGGGATGGCTTCCGAGGGTTACCCTGATATGCCTGCTGCTAACACACGTTTGCCACAGCTTTAAACCTACCTCTGAGGTAGGAGATGAGCTGTTGGAAAGCCTGGATTTTTTTCTTCTCCTCAACCCTCAGGTGCATTGCTCTAATTTTGTCATCCTTACCAAGAAATTTATAGCTTTCCCACAAATGAAAGGTTTTGCCATTGACCCTATGAAGCCGCATGAGTTTCCCTTGTTTTGGAGCAGAGAGCTGGGAAATGCAACATCACAGTTGTAGGCTCCTAGAGGAAGCTATCAGGGAGAAGATGGGGAGGAAGAAAGGTCCAAGGGAGTTTTCCAGGGATATCTGGTCAGCTTTAAGGGAGAACAAAGCTGCCTTAACACTTGGGTTCGTTGCTGACTTTTAGGCTTGGAAAATTGCCCGTTTGGCTGCTGAGGCAGCAGCCGGGATTGTTGTGCAACTTGGCTGTGAAGGGAATGCAAAGGGATTTCTTCCCCTTCAGGTTCACGCATCACTAACCATGCCAGGCGTGTTGCTCCGCACTGTACACCCTGAATGAATAAACTGCTTCTAATAAAGAACGAATGTTGCTAATATCTTCATGTAATTTAAACCAAGGCTTTTTGAATTTAGCTCATTTGGGGAAGAAAAAAAAAACCACTGATGTTGCAAACGCTTATGCATCTGATTAACTTCGCCGCTTAGCTTAATTTGCAGGATCAGGGCCTTAGCTATCAAGAGGCTACATGGCATTACAGCCCTTCTATACATCTTCATTAGAGTATCTTTCTTATGAATTTGCTTTCATGCATGTTTTTACAACCTCAGTCATAAACTGGATTGTATCTGCCAGCAGCAGTATTTAACTATGTCAGCTCCTTGGTGCCTGAGCTAATCCCTTGTCCTTCTTAACGGGAGTGCTGTTTCCTAAGGATCGATGCACAAAAGTTGCCATGTTGCTGGTCGTTTGCCTAAAAAATTGAGGAGAGCATGAGTTGTTATTTGGGCCAGTGTTTTGGCCGTTAGGTTTTTTTGGGAGGGTTGCAATTTTCCATAGGAGCAGAACTGTTAGTCCTCTCCAAATTTACTCATTTTCAGTATTGCAAGCACATGTTTTTTTCTGCTAAGCTTTCCCTTCCTTACATTCTTCTCCTTTCTATTTTTTTCTATTTCTAGTCCATCTTCTTTTTTTTTAGTGATGATGGAAAAATAGTTCCTCACAGCTTCCTCCAGCTGCTGCGGCTGTATTTTCTGATTTTAAATCTGGCAACGCTAGTGGGTGTCCATCTGGGGAATTATACAGGTGCAGAAAGGAGCAAGTGTTTCTCCTCTTGAAGGTCTGCGTTATTGCTGCCTTTCCTGGCATCTAAGGACATGCTCCCTCAACCGGCAGCTCCCTCTGAGGTGCCATGACTCTTGGCTGCCCCCCACCCAAAGCACTATGTGAAAAGCTTGACAGAGGCTGAGATATGAATGCGGATATTAAAACACAAAGACTTCATTTTTTTTAAGGGTTGTACCTAATCCTTTCTCTCCTGGGGCTCTATTTTTTGGAGTCCAAATATTTGCTGTAGGACTCATAACTTGTAGAGGCAGATGTAGCACTGGCAGCCTCCCAGTTGTAAGAGACATGGAGGAAAATTTCAGCTATGAGGGGCTCCACATAAGTGATGATGAACGTGGTCTGTGGCTGAAGCATCCCAAAGCCAGGCGATCCTGCCAGCTGTCTCCTTGCCATGCCATCAGAGACGCAGGTGCAATATGTGGGCACTCAAAATAAATGCGCACGGGCAGTCCCTGCTGAGAGTTCATGGCAGGCAGAGCTCTGCTGGACGTTGCTTTAGATACAGGGCTTTACATGCCTCAAAGATGTATGTGCCTCATACAAGATACTTGTTTATTTGAAGAGGGTTTTATGAGATGTTGGATTTTTTTTTTCCATATGCGTGTGCAAACTTTAATTATGGCAGAAGTAAATTAATGGCACAAGTAGAGAAGATGCCTGCAAATTAAGATATCCTTTCCATTAGTCGCAGTATTCTGTTAAAGTGCTTTTGCTTTTTGATTTGGTTACATCACTTGGTAAATTGAGCCCCAGTCCTGCAGTGTGAACTAGGAGGAAGGAGCCTAAAGTCCACAGAGCACCAGTGAAATCTCTGCACAGAGCACTAACCTTCTCACTGCATAAGCCAGATATCAATCAAAAGTTGCATTTGACTGTAAAAATCCAGAATGGGCAAGTGTGGGTCATTTGGTGCCTCAAGACCACTCTGTGGCAGTCTGGGTGCCCAAATGCTTTCTTGGGCTGCCACCTGGTCCCCAGTGTGGTATATCTGGAGTAGTGACCACCAGGTGCATGGAGCCGGACCAGAGCAGTCACAGGGAGCAGGAGCCCATGGGGGTTTGTGGAGGTGAGTGGCTCAGCTGAGGGCTGCGTTCACATTTAATAGGCCAGCTGGACATTTATAAGAAGTGATAGACAGAAACATCTGCTAATGCCCCAAAATCCTGCCTCCTAAGTCAACATCCCAGGTCTGAGCCTTGAAAGTGAGTTTGCAGAAGGGCTGGGCACCACCTGCAGCTAAGGGTGGAGGGGGAAGATCTTTCTAACACTGGTGGAAATTTTTTTTTAAATTGAGTTTTCAAACAGACTTTCTGGCATGCCCATCAGCCTTGGAAGTACTTCCTCATCCCCAGGGAGCTGCTTTGCTGCTCCTGCTGCTGACTGGGGTCATCTCAGAGGACAGCAGTGCTGCTTGCATTGGGGAATGCCACCGGGTGCTGCTGCCAGTGGTAATGTGACAAGAGTAGTGACATGAGAGCAGGGCAACCATTTGCTTTCCAGTGAAAATAAATCTGATACCAGCCCCTGTTCCGCCTGGGTGAAATACCTGCTCCAAAGAAACCAGTGAGTGGAAGGTGATCAGAACAGGCTGGCCTTGCAGTCCTCTTTCTGTAAAACTTTCCTTCCTAATGAAATCCCCTTTCTGTAAAACTTCCCTTCCTCACCAATGTCCCCTTTCTGTAAACTTCCAGTTTTCAATAAAACTTCCAGTTACAGTCCCCTTTCTGTAAAACCTTGCTTTAAAACTGTCAACCCACAGGCTCAGGAATGGACCCAGTCACGCTGGAAAAATGTCAGCTCAATATTAAAAGGTGCGATAATCACCCCTGAAAAAAAGGAGCGTTATTGATGCTTAAGTCAATAGCTGCTTATAGCTGTTAGGGGACTTGCTGCTCACTTCTTGTTTGCTTTTTTCCCTGAAGGACCCAGTCGGTCAGTCAGCAGAGCACGGTTTCCTTCACAGTCTGGAGTGCTGGAGACGCCGTGTTTAGTTAAGCACACACCAAGCCTTCTTTGAGAGCTGTGGCATCTCCACAGAGGCAACAGTTGAGGCTTTGGATTTTTTTTGTGCATCTGAGATTCATGGTGCCGTTGCCAGATGGTGATTTGGGGCAAGCGCCATCCGCAGCAGCCAACAGGAGGGTCAAATCTGAGATGCACGACCTCCTCCTTGAGCTCTGCTGCTGGAGTCATCGCTTAGTGCCCTACAAGCTAGAGAGATTTTGAGGACCTGACTTCATCGTTGTAGCTGGCTTTGTTCATTAAGCTTGTCTGCATACTATGAGCCAAGGTTCTTGGGAAGACCCGTGAAGCACCCTTCTTCCCAGGCACGCTCGTCGTGGTGGTGATTCCACCTGGCTCCAGCTAAGAAGGCTTTGGCATATATTGACAGTAATGCACACAGGGGGAAAAACTCCCCATCTGTGGTCATGTAGCGGAGAGACGAGTGGCTGCATTTCTTAACAGATGGCATAGCAAACTACATGAAACATGCATCCCCCTGAGACATATAACCTGACATCAGATACTTTCAACAACATATTGAAATAAGTCCTCCCTGATGAACACTGTGGCTTCAGACACAGCTATACCTCTCTCTCCGAATCCCTTGACAAAGCTGTGGGTGATGGAGGCACAGCAGTTTTGAGGGGTCCCACCCTGCTGCCTTTGCCGGCAGCAGGATTTGGGGCAGCAGGCTGAGCAGTGACTGAGACGGCCCCCAGATGCCGGGGACTGGAGAAGCGAGGAGCTAAGGCATTAGTACTACTCCAGAGGTAGCAAGTCTTTTCAAGCTGAATAAGCTCTTTGTTCTGTGAAGTGCTTACTTTAAACATCTGCAGTAGGAGTTTTAGTGTTTTACTTTAGGGATAATAGACTTGGGCTTGTCTAAATGGAAGGAGAGCAGAACCACATAGAATCATAGAATCATAGAATCATTTAGGTTGGAAAAGACCTCTAGGATCATCCAGTCCAACCTTCGTTGAACATCTTCCTAACCTCTAGACTGTGTCTCGGAGTCCCATATCTACCTGTTTTTTGAACACTTCCCAGGGATGGTGACTCCACCACCTCCCTGGGCAAGCTGTTCCAGTGCCTAACCACACTTTCAATAAAGAACTTCTTCCTGAAATCCAATCTAAACCTCCCCTGGCACAACTTGAGGCCATTACCTCTCATCCTGTCATTAGTTACCTGGGAGAGGAGACCAGCACCAGCCTCGCTACGACCCCCTTTTAGATAGCTGTAGAGAGCAATGAGGTCTCCTCTCAGCCTCCTCTTCTCCAGGCTAAACAATCCTAGTTCCCTCATATGACATATTCTCCAGACCCCTCGCCAGCTTTGTCCCTCTTCTGGACCTCAGCACCTCAATGTCCTTCTTATCCTGTGGCACCCAAAACTGGACACAGTACTCAAGGTGCGGTCTCACGAGTGCCGAGTACAGGGGCACAATCACCTCCCTACTCCTGCTGGTCACACCATTTCTGATGCAGGCCAGGATGCCGTTGGCCTTCTTGGCCACCTGGGCACACTGCTGGCTCATGTTCAGCCGGCTGTCCACCAGCACCCCCAGGTCCTTTTCCACCAGGCAGCTTTCCAGCCACTCCTCCCCAAGCCTGTAGTGTTGCTGGGGGTTGTTATGACCAAAGTGCAGGACCCAGAACTTGGCTTTGTTAAACCTCATACAATTGGCCTCAACCCATCAATCCATCCTGTCCAGATCCCTCTGCAGAGCGTTCCTACCCTCGAGCAGATCGACACTCCCGCTTAATTTCGTGTCATCTGCAAATTTACTGAGGGAGCACTCGATACTCTCATCCTGGTCATCAATAAAGATATTAAACGGGACCAGCCCCAGAACTGAGCCCTGGGGGACCCTGCTTATGACCGTCAGCCAACTGGATTTAACTCCATTCATCACAACCCTCTGGGCTCGGCCATCCAGCCAGTTTTAAACCCAGCAAAGAACAAGCATATTCAGAAGTTGCTTTTGCTGTTGGGAAGCTCTATGTAGTGGAGCACTGCCCTAAAGCTGGGCACTGGACAGGTTGTCCTAGCCTTCAGGATACTCTGGATGCGTGAAACGATGCTCAAATATGACCAAATGTGAGAATTTGGGAGCTGGAGGTCATAGCTCCCAGCAGCCCAGACAGACCCATCAGCAACAGAACTTCCTGATGTGGCTCTTGGGGCCAGGGCAGGGCTCCCATTCCGTGTCTGCCCAGGACTGGGGTTGCTCCATGCCAGTACAGCAGCGATCCATGCCTTGACTGTGTCCTTGATGATTGCAGCAAGCAAGGAAGAGATGGAAACAGCCTGCCTGACATGCAAATAGCATCAGCATCAGATGGAGTGGGAGCTGGTGGGGAAACAAACATTAAATTAATTTAGTTCACAACTCTCCTGTAGGGTATGGGATCTCCCTGTTTTCCCAGGAAGAAGTCTAGAGAGATTAATGTCAAAAAGATCCACTAATTTTGATGACCCAATTTGCATGCCTAATGACCTGATTTTTCTGAACACTTCATGTTCTCTAGTACTTATGTGCTGGAAGGACAGTGCCCTTGTTTTCTTTCACAGCAACGAGTGCTCAGCAGTTCTGTGAATCAGAACTTGGGGCATTAATTTATGCATTCAAAAAAAAAAAACCCCACACGATTACCAAGACAAAGCTTTAGATGTATGGTTTGGATGACTTGGCAGTATCTCAGAGATAGCAGCTAGTTCCCAAGGACACCATTCAGCTGCCATCACCATGTCTCCTTCCTCCTCCTCAAATTTCCTGCCTTGTTCACTGGGCAGCTTCTAGTTTCAGCGACAAATGGGAAGGGAATTCAGTGGACACAGGGCTCTTTCCCAGCTGACACTAAGGCAGGCGTTTTCTGACTTCTGAGATCCTGATTTACAATCTCAATATATTTGTGTAATTACTTCTGTATAGCACAGCATCCTGGTTTGGTTTGGTACATCTCCAAAGAACTCACACTCTGTTTTAACATACAGAGTATCTCTGTAAGTTCCTTCTTGGGCTATACAGTTATGCATGTGGTTTTGAACATGAGAAGGTCCCCAAAGGCCACCACTGTGGTCCTTCAAGGAGCATTGCCATCAATAGGGGAAGCACTGCCCTTCCCACCTTCATCACGGTACCACCATCACAGGTGTGTGCTGCAGCCATGCAGAAGGGACAGACCAGAGCAGTGACCCAGGCTAAGAGCTAAGGCTGAGACTTCATCCGTGGAGCTGAAATATGAAGTACATTGCGATATGGCCAGGCTGCTGAAAAGGTGCATTATTACTTCACTTTAGCCTCCCATTGTTGGCTGCACCCGTTGGGTGCTGGTCTGGCCCCACCACAGACCAGTGTGGGGACATCAGCTGGCCGAAACCTCCTCCCTGGTATCTGTGGAGTATGTGTTATGTTGCTTATCTCGTAATAACTTGTTCCTTGGTGTGAGGAAAGCCTACCTTGTGTCAGCAGGTTTATATTCCCCACATGTACATATGAGCTGAATGCATACTGTGCTACCTGCACAGGACTCTGCTGCACTGTATAGAAATCTGGATCTTTGGTGGGAAACCTAGGCTGATCTGTACCTAGGCTGAGCTGTGTGGCGCACAGAGAAGCTAAATGACAGCAGCCTTCAGGAGGAGCTGGGTAGCCTTTTGGCTGTGACTTCTTACACACTAATTTGAGACAGACAGTGAAGGAGAAACACTGGCGGTTCTCTTGAAATCAAATGTCAAATAAAATCAACACAGTTTAATTAAAAAGAAAAAATCTTTCAAAAAATCTTTGAGTCAGATTGAAGACTCTATCTCTTAAGAACATACTGCAAGCTTAATTTTTGATGTTACAGTTAAATAAAGACACACTTATCTGATTAGCTGTAATCCTCTCATGTTTATTCCTTGAGTCAGAGGCCTTGTAAAAATGTGTCTGAGATGTTGAAGAGGGACCCAAGGACAGCCAGCACCTGGTCTCTTCGTGTGGTTGTGGGGAGTTATCTCTGTGGCTTTACCAACAGATTTAAGCTTGACTGTTTTGATAATCTCCATCATGATCAGACACAAAATGCAAACCAAACATGTTAGTCCATCTCCTTCCACAGTTACCAGTACTCACCTGAGACTTTTAGACTTTCCCTTGTAACAGAGCTGAAGCATAGACTTGACCAAAATCTAAAGACCCCACATAAAGGGAGCTGAAGCTCTTCCCAACCGTAAACAAGAACCTCCATCCCACGGCACTGATTCCCTGATTCAGACTCCCTAAAGGGGAGTCCTACATAATGTCCCTGTTTCAGCCACCATCATATTCACTGGCCGAGCACAAGGGCCTTGTCTTCTGCGTGGTGTCTCCTTGCAGTCACGCTGGGGCAATCAGTACCACGTCTGAACTGGTCGCTCCAGCTCCGTATACAGGCAAGGCAGAAGTCATCAGCAAAATCAAGATCATGATTCATCCCATGTCTGAAATAGGTCAGAACATCAATGGGAATCACACTCTGGATCTTGCTCCCCTGGATGTAATGAGAAGTCTATGTTGGAGATGCCTGAAGATGATATAAAACCCATCCAAGGAGACTAATATTCACATTATTTTCTGTGAAACTCATATTCTGATCATGGAAACGATTCAGGAAGATCTAGCTGGTAACTCTATTTTTAGATATTTAAAAACTAAACCTCAGAAATGGGGTGAAGAACATTTTGCCGAGGTTTTTCTGCTCTCCATACTTTGTTGGGAGTGACCGAGCTTTCCCTTGCTGCCGTTAGTGGGAGCCATAGCACAGGGCAGGGCAGGACCCTTCTCTGCTTGGGTTCTTACTCCACTCCTGCACTGGTTGGGCTTCTCTGCTGCAAGAATTACAGAAGCCAAAGACACAGAGAATGTCTCAGGTGGGGTTTTTTTTCTATCAATTAGTCCACTTGTTTCTGAAAAAATACCATTTCTTAGGACCAAAATTTCCAAAACTTTTTAGATGAAGAGTTTCACTGGTCCTCTGTCCACTCTATAGTAAATCTTTAACGTCTTTCAAATAAATTAGTTTGAATTTAAAGTGGTCTTTTCAGCCAGAAAATTGTCAATGTCTGCCATTAACCATTATTTCCCTTTACACATTCCTTTCACAGCTCCTTTGCCAGTGAGCAAATGTTACGTACTACTACCAAAAAATTGTTAGGTTTATAAATTGTAAGGAGTGGCATGCTGAATGGCTCTTCTCTGGACTTCAGTCTTTCCATCAGATAGCCATTTGCTGAAGTTTTATATTTCTCTCATGGTAAAAATCCCATAATGTATTACATACGTCAGACGTCACACTCTTGCAAGATTGCATTGATAGTGATGCTGTTTCTGAAGCACCCATGGTAGGAGTGGAAACTGAGTTTGCAGGCCACTGGAAAAATGTTTAAAGAACACAGAGCCAGAGGTCTTTCAATAATCTTTTCCATTTGCAATATGATGGCGTATACAAAGAAACTGTTCATCTCCATGGGGAAATGGGTCTGGCTGTGTTTCTTGCCCGTGCAAGCTGCTCCACTGTGATGCAGAGGTGCTGTTCCTTCTTGGGAAGACCTTTCCTTTCCCAGGGACTGAGGAATGGTCCAAGTTCCACTGAAGTTGATGACAGTGCTGCTACTTTTGGAGGGGGTAGGATCAGGTCCTCCATGAACTTCGCTGTGAAATCTCTGCCTGTGCTTTGGAAGCCATACGGGTAAACAATCAAAAAAAGCTTTTCTAACTGGTTTGAGAGCACAGCTGTGATAAAGGTGTGATAAAAGGACCGGCTCCAAAACCTGTGTGGTCATGGTGGTCCTAGTGTGAGTTACAGCAACATTTCAGATATCTGTTTATTTTAGTTAAAGAAGAAAAGTTTCAGTTACTGTAGACTTAACAGATTTTTATCTTGTAGGAAATATGCTTAGCAGAGGACACACATCAGTATGGTTTCATTGTTAGCAGACCTTTGGCAGTTCGTGTCAAATATCAGTATAATGGACTTACACACGCTATTGATTTAATGACAACTATCACTGCGAGGAATTGATCTAATGTTTTCATTAGACTTAAAAAATGTTTTAACAACAAGTTCATTCAGAACTGGATAATTGCAAAGCCCTACATGGCCAAAGATCACGTTCCCTATAGAAGTCTAGTTTAGATGATCTTTTTAGAAGATAAGTAGATTAATAATATAGAGGCACAGTTGAGGGAAATTAAAGCTAGTCTTCATGCCTTAAAAACATAAATAAATTGAATTATCACCCATTATATTACTGGAGGGTATTTTCTGAACTTTTGAACAAATCTTAATGCATATACAGTGATATTTTGCTTGCTTTGATGGGTGCAACTTAACTGATTTTCTTAACGCTCTGTATTTTTGTCTGTCCTTTTTGCTCCTTGCCCAGTGGACATTAACAGAGATGAGTCTCTTCTGCTTGGATTGAATATAAAATTTGGTTCATTTTTAGCAGCAGTATGAACATGCCAGGGAGGGGCATTTTGTGGGAGATTTCAGGAGATGCTGACCTCATGGGTACATCAGTGATGCTGGACTGCCCTCCAAGGAGAGCTCCAGGTTGCTGACTGTGATTGAAGCTATGCTGGACTGATTAGTGGCTCTGCATGAGGCCATTGCCTAAACATGTTGGAGAAAGAGGTTTCCCATTCTGATGTAGAAGCTGCAGACACATTTCCCCTCTGACTCCAGGTGACAGTCATTTTCATGCCAAACCATCTTCAGCTTCTGCTCTGCCTTATACAAGGGCTCCTTCCTTCTAAGTACCATGGTCAATATTTCAGTTTTTTGCTGACACTGGACTCAAAGGCCAAGCTGCATGTTCTCACTGCTATGGGTCCTGGCTTGCATGTGCCACTGGATCTTCCTTGGCATCAAGGGTTCCTTGCTGCTATCTGTAAGGGACTGCAGTTTTCATGATGCTTCTTGAGAGCCTGTCCTGAGCCTGGTCAAATGGGAATTTTTAGATTCTCTGTACACCTTATGCTCTGATTACTTGCAGAGTCTGTGATGCTCAGATCTTTAAACTGGATCTCAGATATCTTACAGTGGATGTTTGAAAGTAAGAGTAGACAACAACAGGGTCACATGACGTTCTCAGCCTTAACTGGAATAAAGCCTGGGTCTTCTCTCTTCCCTCCCACCTATGGAAGACTTACTTGTCCCTAAATTACAGATGTCTTTTCCTACCAGTTTCAATTTAGACCACATCTGGGGTGTCTAATAATCTGGAATAGTCTAGAATAAAGAGTATGCCAGGTTATCTAGACTGGTATCAAATGGAGCAACGCTGAACCAACATGCCTATATACTACCTCAGAGAAGTCTGAAGCTCTTCTTTCAAGGAAAATCCTGCCCTTTCATATATGCCATGTGGCTTTACTGAACTCAGAGCTCTGACTGGCTGAATTCATTCCCAGTATAACCATTAATGTCTGACTGGGGCAAACATTAGACCTACATGGAGTTGCACCACAGGACAAGGCAGGGAAGCAATCTAGTTCCCCCAGAAAATCCCAACCCCATGTAAACTACCAAACTAAGGGATATATTATTAGGTGTACTCTTGCAGGATAATGTTTTGTAAGAAATGCAGTAGTGGATCATTCTGATGGTCAGAAGATACTTGAATTGAATAAGAGCAATGTGATGAATCCACCTGATCTCTTGCAGCAAAAGTACAATCTACAGCTGCCACTGTCTTTCTGCCATCAAAAAGCTGCTTGCAGGCAAACAAACTCAATGGATAAACTGCTGAGGAGCTCAGGCATCCCAGCACAGCCACACGACTAAAACCTCTCAGCTGCCTAGCTGCAGTCTGTGCCACTGTGGTGGGAGGAGAGAAGAAGTCCCTTCCCAAAAGCACGGTGATCTGCAGCATGGCAGATGAACCTCACACTGCGTGGAGCAGTGAGACCACAGACACATCACAGGTGTCCACGAGATCTCCCCACAACAAGGCTTGGGTTTCTGAACAATTTGACATTTGCTTTAAATAACTTCCACAGATATTCAGCCAGTGTGGGAACTTAATGTCTCCACATGTCCTTTGGGGCCACGATTTAGTGTGCTTCAAGGTATAATGAAGATTAAAGGCAATATTCTTAAATTAACAGGGAGATGCTTATGCCAAAATATACATGAGTAATCTAGAGCATGATACAAAAATGCAAGAATAGAAGGAAATCAGGACACTGTAACGCATATTGCTTTAATTTGAGGAGCAAAGGGATTTGAGTGGATTTCTAGGGTATAATGCAATACAGAATAATACAGTGTTTATGTCAGATATAGCTGATGAAAGCTCCCAACAGATCAATGCAGGAAAAAGATATAAATCAGTAGTATTGGAAGACGTCACTTGAGAGCAAATCTATTCTCAAGCTAAGGTAATATTTTCTGATACTCCCTGTAGTTGAATACAGTTAATGTGAAACAATATGGGAGAGAGAAAAAAATAAATCCAAATGACACTTGAAGGGAAAATGGCAGCTTAAAATCCCATCTCCAGGATCTGTCTTCTGGACAGAGGGCTTTGGGTGAGAGAGGGCACCCATCCCATTAGCAGTCATGAAGATCAGGCTGCATTGGCCAACTTTGCTGCTGGGAGAGGGGTGAACTTCTGTGCCCCGGGCAAGGGAGCAGCACCCTTCGCTGAAGCACTGCCTCAGGGTGTTGCTCAGCTCTTGGCTCTGCAGACAAACCTTTCCTCTAACAGAGAGGGGCAAACACAGCCCATCTGAAATGGTGAGGCTCCCTGCACACATGTAGGTAGGCGTTGCTCGTGAAAGGAGCAAAAGATGCTGCCACAAATTTCCTTTGCCTTACGTCATTGCATTCATTTTGACTGTGTTAAATCACTTTAAGGTAATGTGCTGTATACTTGTATATGATGGTATAAAACACCGCTTACAAAGATGTCTGGAAGAATCAGCTTTCTGTTGAACTTAGACTTTACTGAGCAAAAAGAAAATGAATAAACATAACAAAGAAAACTACTATTCCTGCCTCCAGTAATTGTTTCTCCTTCATCATCTGCTGAGTTTTAATATATAAATGAACGGGGAGAGCCTTCTAGTTTCAAAGTGAGCGAAGGTTCTTGATGACAAGTAGAATTTTGGAGAAAAAGGGAATTCACTGTATGGTGAGCCCCAGCTAGGACTCATTTATACTGGTTTTAAATCGCTGGGCTTATTTCCAATCACCACCAGTATGAAATCAGACCAAGGGTGCACAGACAGAGCACTGGATCTTCTGCTTGGGCTATATTCCTCCCACCCATGCTGCATGCCTTCCTACTCTGTTTTTCCCTGGGTTGTTGTAATATTCTTCCTGCTGTAAAGGAAAAGAGAAAGATGAGTAGATCGTCATGGCTAGAAAATGAGCTGGTTTCAGCAGAGACATGAGCCATCCCTGTCCCCTGGGGCACATTTAACTGTCTCAGCTGAGCTCATCACTTTGCTCCCGAGGTCATGCCTGTGAGGGCAGGGGGCACAGGCTGAGTAATTGCCACCTTTCTCTCCAAAACTCGGTTTAGCAGTACCTGTAGGGATGTCCTGTTCTTCTCTGCCTGCAGAAATCATTTTACATGTCTGCCTGCTTTAGCTTCCTCTTGATTTCTCTATCTACCTAGAGCTTGGAGTTGAATAAATAGTTAGATAGGTTTGAAGTTATCCTCTTGTGCATGAATGCCTGTTTTTTTCAGATAATATTCTCTGACATCTCAAACTTCTATCTTGAACATATATTAGACAAGTTGCCTCCTGTATATGTATATGTATTTGCAGTGTTCACAAAGTGATAGCTCCATTGAAGTTTCTGTCAGAAAATGCTTTTTTCCTGCACAGGCTGGAGGCAAAGGGAGGGGACAGGTTTGTAAACCAGCCTCACAAGCTCGCTCTGACCTGGAATTCAGTGCACTGCAGGGTGAATTCTCAAGCACAGAGAGAAAGAGAAGATAGTCTTGTCCTTGGGCCACCAGCCTGGATTTGAGGTATGTGGTTTCCACTGCCTCGCCATATGCCTAAGCCCTCCTGTGCCTCCAATGTCCCTTTTTGGGGGGAAGAAAGAAGAAGCAGTCCCTCTACTCACCTCATGCTATGATTCCTGGCCTCTGTGGAGCTGTTCAGAGTTTCTCCTGCTCCATCTCCTGATGGTAGTGTTGGGCTGCACACAGCAGGGACTGTAGCAGACTCGTGATGGGAAGTGTTGTGACCTCCACCCTCCAGTCTGCCTCTTGAGGATTTTCCCCAGGTTTTGCATTAACCATTTTGCACCCTGGCCATCGGCCGGTTCCAGGGCAGCTACACTTGTGTCCAGCATTCATCATTCCCTGAGGAATTACTTAATTTCTGACCGCACTGATTGCCCATGTGCAGCTCACTGGGTGATGCAGATCATCCTGTGTCCGTGATTTGTCCTTTCACTGTTAACCACACATCTGATGTCTGTGCCTTCTGATGATGATCTTATTTTTTTGTTCAAATGCGTAATATGAAAGACTGAGGACTTACAGCTGGGACTCCTTTAGAATTCCCTTCATCTACTGATAGTTTTCTTTTATAATTACCTTTAAAGACCTGTTGTTTAAACATCTTCCTTTCACCTATGATGTGTCTGGTTAATTTTGATTTGAGTTCCATACCTAAGATGTCACAGAGTAAATTATTTTATAGGTTATATGTATATATATTTATATGTGTAACGTCTGTTACGTGTTGGAGTATTATATCAAGTTAACAAATAGTTGCCTTCACGAACTCACACTGCATTGCGTTTAGTATATTATCTTTTATATCTATTAGGAATTGAACTCTGAACCAGCACATCATCCTTTCCAGGGCCAGCCTAGGGTTTGGTGAGGTCATTTTACTTTTGCAAATCAGCATTACCTTGAGAGTCATCCAGCCCCCTGCAACTTCCAATTCTTGCTGAAAATCCTCATTAATGTTCCAGTGTTAAGGCTTTTGGGTAGGTTCTCATACATTTACATAAATAAAAGTTTGACATAGCTGAAACTGAGAATAGCTCTGAGATGGGAAGGAGGCAAAGCATGAGCAGGGTAGACAGGTCTGCTCAGTGATTGATAGGAATCGCTAACCAAGAACCTATGGTGGATTTGAGAAGGCATGAAGCACTCAGGTTTGGGGTAAAAGAGCTGCTAAAACCAGAAGGAAGACTAACTTGGGAACTTTGCTCCTCTGTCTCTTCCAGCAGTGCAAACTGGGAAGAGACGTGCTGAAGAAAACCCCAAAGGAAACCTCAGGAAAGGAAATGGGGATCAGATGCGAAGTTGAGGACCATGTCATGGTCTGACTGGGGAGCTCAGAAAGCCACATGCCAGCTCCCCAGCCCTCAGAGAGGGGCTGCAACTCCTTGTTCCTCTGTTGGGGAGGTTCGATCATATGTGCTCAAGCCCCCAGGGAATTTCGGGATTAAATGTCATTCTCGGGAATGCAGTAACTTCACTTCTTTTAAATACATTTTCAGCCCTGTGCTAGTGATTAAAGCTCAAGGTCAAGATGCATCTTTCCTTGTGGACATTTGCTTTGATTCCTGATGTGCTTTACTGAAAAATCTCAAACGTACAGCGAAGGAGGTGACAGCATGTCAGAGAACTACATATTTAGTTCTAGCAGTGAGTCAGTCAGACATCTAGGCAATTGCCCTCTGCTCAGGATGACAACTGAGAGATGTGTTTATTCTGTCTCCAGGAATCTCTGTTATTTTAGGATCCTTTCCAGAGTGCAACCAGTGCTAACTCGTCAGCATGTGGAGACTCTTGTTTATGCTTTGGTTTCCTATCTGGGTGGGATTATTCAGTTATTGACTTGCTGGCCCCCACTCAATCTTTTAAATTCATTTCTACCTTCCACACAATTTCTTGGCAGGAGCTACCAGCTGTCTAAGCCCAAGTCCTCATATCTTCATCTGTGCTGATGAATCTTTTATCTGCTTTTCAAAGGGTATTAGCTCTTCCGTAGCTGTTTGGTGGCACCTCCCTATCGCTGCTAAGACTCCTGTGTTCAGCTGCGGTTTGGCATCTCTCACAGCCTGACACAGTGGTTTGCTGGTCCCTCCCAGAGCTTCTCACCATGATGGCCCTTGCAGAGACAGGAATCACTCTGCTTTCGCAGTAGGATTCCCATGGAAAATGCTGCTCTCCTTTACATCCCTATAAAGTCATTGGCCTCAGAGGCATTGCTGCAGGTCAGTACTGGGACACCTGAAAGCCAGCTATTGCCCGTCTTCTCTAGATATACCATAGGCACACTGCAGACAGTGGCAGTTACAGCTTCTGCCTGAATCTTATTAGTGAGGTAAATATTTTCTGCTCCATGGGAGCACCCAGTGCCATACAAGCTGGAGGCTTCCCTCAGGCAATGAACAGATGTGTTTAGCTGGAACAGACTTTGCTATCTTTTGACACTTTGTTGGGGAATCAGAATTACTTCTGTGAAAGAAAAGGTGATTCTGATGGTATTTGCCTTTGTGAGTGATGCAAAGCCTCTGACAAGCTACAGAAGTGAGCCCCACTGCTCAGCTCAAGGGTGGGCCATCATTACTCCTTGAAATGACCCCAGCTGGGGCAGGAGTTACAAGCAGCCTACACACAGTGAACTCAAGCTCCCTCTTTTCATTTGAAGGTGATTCAATATAGTAACCTGTACTGCCTCAACCAACCAACCAACCAAGCCTCAGGACCCCCAACTCCCACTGAGCCCCCCAGCATGACTCAGAGCCAGGTGCTGCAGCATCAGAGGGGGGATGGCACCTGAACCACGCACAGAGATACCCTTGTCCTACCCTGCTCAAACCTCTCCATGCTAAAACTGTCCCTCCACACCCTCACTTCTCCCCCTGCAAGGCTGGAGGACAAAGAGGGTTTTTACTGGTTCAGGAGGACTTTATTTCTCTTCCTGGAAGCCTGGTTATTATAGCAGTAGCCTCTAGCTACATCTGTGAAGAGGAGCACCTCCACCAGGCATCTCCTGTAATAATGACTTCTTTTTTCTTTGAACTTGCGAGGCACTGTTGTATGACATTAAGAAGGTGAATCCAAAGAGGGCCATAGATGTAGGGTCATTCCAAGTAAACCCTGACGGGACACGAGAGAGGAGTAAGGTAACAGAAAAATGATATGACAGCACATAATTGCTGATATGTGCAATTACCAACCACTTATCCAAACAGCAGTTGGTCTTAATCTTACAACCTTTTTTCTTGCTAAGGGTATCAGCCACTAAATTGCTTCTGCTTCCTCTGGGACCCAAAGTAATCTTTAGGCTTGAAATTGAGGTATTTTCCTTCCTTTTCAGTACCTACATTTCTTTGCCTTTTTAATATTTGAAGCAGTATTGTTCCATTGTTAATCTTGATAAAAAATAAATCAGAGCTACATGCATTATTAAGACAGAGAAAGAATAAGGGAGAAAGAGAGGGAGAGAATATATATTCTACCTAAAGACGTACTGTTATCTAATCAGGCATTGCACTGGAGGTCCAAATAGTGTCCACTGCCATACATGGCCTTCTTGTAGATGCTAGATATCCTCAACTTCCATTGCCCATGGTGGGAACTGAGAGTGGTCAACATTTTGCTGCATCAAGCCCTCATGTTGCCAGCTACTAAGAGTAGAGCTTGGCTTGGCTCTATGTGTTTTGCGGCATGAAAAATAAGAGTTCAAACATGGAAATAGAAATACCTCTGGAAACATTTGGTGAACTAGGTCATTCAGAAAATATTTTGGAGGATTGTTGTTGACTCAGATAATGGACTTTTCCATCACCATTTAAGTATTTAAGGCATAGTGAAGATGAAAGCTTCTTCTCTGTAAATGGCAATGGCCTTCTCAAGATGATGCTTCTCAGGCTTTACATGTCTATTCCCAGGCTATCACTGAGAAGGACTAAGAACCAAGCTGTCCAAAGATATGTCTGGAAAGAGGCCACAGCTTTCCAAGGCAGCAGGAGGTGTGATAAATAGGAAGCTGTCCAAGAGGCCTGAGCCTTCTGAAGTTCAACTCCAAGAAGTGTATCTTTACTGTCAGTGAGAACTTCAGCCTCAGTATACCATTGTGGCCAACAGCAAGAGACCAGCTTATGGTCAACTAAGATTAACAACTAAGAGAATGTGAGAGGAGGGCACAGCGACTTGCCTGGTACTGCATGGCTAGTCTATAGCAGAACAAGACCTCTAACAGCATGAGTTGTCATTAGACTTCAGTGGTGGGCTGCTAAAGTGTGCATCTTCCTCACTTTGAGCAAGAAAGTCATTTCAGTGCACAAATGATGTCTCAATGTGGGCAGGAGTACGAATGGGTGTCCACGCCTGCCTGTGGGCACACAGACACACAGGATAGGACTGCAGTAGATCTTGGTGGGACAAGTAAATACAGATACAATAAGCAATACAGATAACTAAGCATACCTTAATAAAGCCTGGCTCTAGTGCATACTGCCATGCTTGTTTATTCATATGTTGACCCCCATATTAGCAGTACACATTTCTTAAACAAAATCCATGTCCTGCACTGGTAATTGTTAACATAATAGAGGGTTCGTGAACCTGTCTTTCATCACATCACTTAAACATTATTTAAACAGTATTTCATTACATTTATTTCTTCAGAGGTAAAAACATTTCCTTGCTATGCCTGTCAAATGGTTTGAAAACTAAATATCTAAATTGCTGTAGTTTATTTTTCACAATGACTTCTATATTGTTCCAGTATTAGCCTTTGAGAATAAAACAAAAAAATGTAGCCCTCTGTTGTCTTAATTTTGGGATATCAGAAGACTGCTTTCCCAGGAAAGAAATATCGGCTGGTTTATTGACAGAATGAGCTTTAGACACTGGTTTGGGTGTTCAAAAGTGAGCAAGGGACTTAGATGACCAAACCCCATGACTTTCAATGAGAATTGGTTACTTAAAATTCAGAGGCCTCCTTCAAAAGCTCATCCCTAATCTCTTCAGAACAATTTCTGCTTCATTGTAATTAACTGTGAATTTAGACTTCAGTATAAATTCACCTTGACTAAAATTTACAGCAGCATCCTGACATCCTGTTTTCAGAATGACTCATACCCCAGAGACCCCAAGCTCTACTGGAGGTCCCCAAGGTCCCCAAAGGTACTAATGCCATATCTGAAGTGTGGCACTGGAGACCTTTCCCAAGCTCCTGAGTTCAGGTATTTGTGTCTGCCACATCCAATTTCCATCCCACAGTAAGGTAAGTGCACCCATCGCCTTCCTTTCCACCAAGAGACGGGTGGGATGTGAGGGCTAGGGAAGGGCAGCAGATGCTTCTGCTCATTCTGGACCTGGTGAAGTTGACCAGGATGGTGACATGCAGTGAAGCATACCTGCCCACTCTCTTTACATGACCATGGCTGTAAGGTTTAGGAAGCTCAAGCTGCTTCAGTGTTTTGAAAACCTAAGTTCCTTTGTCTTTCTAGCATTTTGGCCATAATCTGCTTTGGACAGTTAAAGGAATGCATTTTATTAGGATATTTCTCTTCAAGAAGATGGGAAAGGTTTGTCTTGGTGTGAGTGACTTGGCATTCATAATGTACCTTGAAGTAGATGTAGAGAAAGGATAGATGTGAACATAAGATTTCTCCTCCGAGCTGCTGTGTAACAAGTAGAATAGATTGTAAAAGAGTGGCATAATTGTCTCCTGTCTATTGATTGCTCTTCCACTTTGCCAAAGAAGAGGGGTCTTTGAAACACAATATTGAAAACAATGCCAGCAAAGCAAAGAAAAAACCTTTTCTGAAAGCTTTAAGCTTAAGATTCCCACTTCTCTTGATATGATTGCAGGAGTTTCAATTCTAGGCTCTGTTTCTGCAGAGCTCTGCATGTCTTTATGCATGTGAGCTGTCCCGTAGACCTCTGTATTATCACGATACCAGCATGGTTCTGCATGTTCTCAAAGTCAGAGCTACAATCCAGGGGCTGGTTGTCACTGCTTCACTGCAGCTTGCTAGTGGGTGGCAAATGGTTTCTTGCCCCAGGAAAGAAAAAAGAAGGCTTTCAAAGATTCCTCATCTTACACTGGGATTAAAGAAAAAAAACCCACCATGTTTTCCAGTAGGCCAGTACTGGCATCTCCTGTTGTCTGGGAAGCCCCAGATTGAGATTTTCCATCTATTGATTCCCATGAGAGTCTTAAAATTTATTATTATTGTTATTATTATTATTATTATTAATTCAGAAAGCGCTGATTTACTGTTAGTAACAGTTTTTTTGAAGAATCACATGAACCAGCTCTGATAACCATTTCAGAAGGCAAAGCTTCTTAGTTCCAGGAGGACATTCATGTGGAAGACTAGATTGCCACTGAAACAGAGCATTTCTTTAGAAGGAGAAGGTTAAGTGGGCAGGTCTGTGCTGGTAGCCAACAAGGCTAGGACCAGTTCCCTGCCCCATAGTAAATATGTATGACACGAGTTGTGTCTGGATCCATGCTTTGCCCTAAAATGCTTGCTGCATCCTTAACTGTCTCCAGACAAATACCTTAATACTTTTAAATAGTGGTATCTGGGATGAGATCAGTTCAATAATATGGATGATATGAGATCAGTGCCTGAGCCTATGTGTGACACCTGACAGCCAAAGTCCTGCCTGACTCCTGCTCTCCCTTCTGGGTACCAAGAGCATCAGCAGCATCAGTGCCTCGACCACTGGGGTTGCTGGAAATTTTTTGGCACCACAATCTCTTGATTTTCCCCAGTAGGATATTGATTATTCTGGAATTTGTCTTTTTTCTTGTTTTTAAACAGAAAATTCATCCTAAAGCTGAGAAATTCTTTTTTGATTAAGCTTTTGTGAGGTTTGTTACATTCTATAATCAGTTTTGGTTCCAGCAAATCAGGCTGGATGCCAGTGTGTGGACAGAATAAAATACACCTCAGAGAAACCTCCCTACAAACAGCCCTCCCAGTCAGAGTTTCATCCTGCAATTCTGTCCCTGATTTTGCATTGCTTGTCTAATTATGTTGGCTGCTGTGTAATTATTTTCATGGAACAATAATTTCAACAGCATGCAGTTTATCAGAGGTGCAAATTACATATAATAGCATAGAGTAATTTTCAGTTAAAACTTTCCTAACATTCAAAAGTCTTTACATTTTCCAACAAACTGAAAAGGAAAAAAATATTCTCCATTTTGTATCCTTCCTTTCCCTTTTTCTTAGAGAAAACAACCTACTGCTTTTCTTGGAGTCAATTAAACCCATTTCAAATAAAGCACTTTTATTTTGGAACAAGACTGTCCACATGGGGAGTTAATCAAGAATAATTATTCCCCTCTAAATTCACATCCTCAAATAATTTGAATTAAATCCCCAGTATAGACAAGCCCTAAATGTCAGAGGAGGTTAAAAAAAGAGTCTGCTAGAGGAGCTCTATCACATCAGAAAGCAATGAGAATAAAAATCTTGTCTAGGCACCCAGGCCAGGCCAGTGAGGAAAGCCATGTCAAAACTGATTCAGGCTCATTCACCACACTTGATTACACATGGACTTGCTCGGTGCTTTGAAGTCAATCACATATACATTGCAGTAGCATCATCTGCACATATGCACTGTGGCAGTGATAGCAGCATCAGGGAGGGAGATACTGTGATCATTAGAAGAAAGCAATTTTAAACATATTTCAGGAAAAGAATTTTGCTCAGGGATGCCTTTTCCCCTTGCTTTTCCAGCAGGCTGAAGGCAGCACCACTTGCACGCCTTTCAAAGGCCGGGAGCTATGGGGAATTCAGGCAGATCTGTACTTCCAGCTCAAATTGAGCAAACTCAGATTTTATGAAAACCCAAGCTTTGCTTTCAGATTGCTAGCAACTGAACAACAAGGTTTATAGCCGTTATTTCTCTAAAACAACATTAATGCCGCGGTGCCTTTGCTGTGCCAAAAGCCAGCAGTTGCAGCAGCCTCTGGAGAGTCAGGAGGCAGGACCAGATCCCTCATCCTCTGCAGCCTGCCTACAGTGAAAGAAAAATACTTTCACTGTATTTACTTGCATGATACTGCACCCCCCAAGCAAACCACTGGCTGCCAGTAAGCAAAGCCTGGAGGCAAATCCCGTTGCCATCCGTAGCCATCGCACAAACCCCCACATTGGTGGATGGTAGGTGGCTTGGCCAAGATTTCCATCTGCAAAACTTCAAGATGCCACGAATGTCTGAGCTCAAGCTTTTGTCAAACACAAGGCATGTGCCAGAGCAGTACTTGCATTTTGAGGTGATTCTCTACTCAACAGACCTTTTATCACCAGTGTCTGCTGTGAGTGGCTCCCCTGCGGGTTTCACAAGGAAAATGGGGCTATCCAGCAGAGATAAAAGGAAGTACATTCATATAAAGCTTGATGCTCCCCTTACAAGAGGCAAGCCAGGCTAGCCCACTGGGCTCGGTCCCCTAGCACAGTATGGGCTGGGGTGCTTGGGGTTGCTTTTTATGCATGGAAAAAAACTCCCAGGAAATCAGCTCCTGAGACAAACAGCCCCTTGGCTTCCATTTTGGTGAGAGGAAACATGCCCAAGGCAGCATCAGAACCTCACAGCCACGGTTCCACTTCATCTCTCCCCTTCCCTGAATGGCAGAGAGCAGCCAGCATTTGCAGCACAGGAGAGTGCAGAGCCTGCTCTCTTCCCCACAATCCTAGCTTTCCTCTCACCTCCTCTCCCTGCCCTGCATGCCCAAACCTCCAGGGAAACCTCAGGTCCTTTCTTGAGAAGGGTCCATATGTTTTGGGGAGGGAGAACAAGCTCAGTCTCTTGGAGATGAGAAACATGAGTAGGCACTGGAACTATTTTTTGAAGTATTTCAGTTTCTTCCTCCTGAGGTGGACTAATGGAGACAAATCCTAGGGGTGGCATCCATCTGGAGGAAAAACATCACTGTTGATGCATAGGGTGACAACACAGTGAAGAAGAGAGGATATTGCTGGCCATCACCGATGCCTCCGACCAGGCATTAGTGCCAGCATGTGGAGGGAATTCCTTTGGAGGCAGACGGTCATAGAGCAAAAGCTCCAATTAATCAGACATCAGAAAAAACTCAAGTTACAGTACTTGGCAGGAGTACAAACCATATGGAAATGGCTGAAGTCCTTGAACGGTGAGCGGATAAAACTCCACACAGCAGTTGGTGACTGAGTCAAGCACAGGGTGCAATGTAGGATGCAGAGCTTGGTCCCCGACACCTTGGCTCTGCCCTGTGTCACCTTCAAGGACTGGGTCAAGGTCTTTTTACCGCTTGGGGAGGAAATGGCTACTTATAAGTTTATTCAGAAGAATGTAATTGGAAGTTTTCCAGAAAATTTACTGTCTGGAGTTACACAACACCATTTTGTCATTCCTGTGCTCAAGTGATCCATGGAAATGCCAGGGTGTGAATGAAATCCTTTTTCAGCTCCTTCGGGTTGAGGCAGTACAATCCCTCTTCTGTCCAATTTCCAGCTCTGTTGATGAAGAACCAGCAGAGCAGGGCACTACATCCGGCTCTTCCCAAAGGAGGCTGGTTTTCACATTCCTGTTATGTGGTCTTGCAGGCAGCTCTTCCACGCTGCATCTTTCCACAGGCAGCTTTCCCTGTTCCCCTGATATCTGATTGTTGTGGTTCAATCTGACCAATGCTTCTCTTTCAGGGTCATGGTAGCATTAACATCAGTTTTAAGGAAGGGGGTTTTTGACTCCAAGGACTGCTAGGGTGAACACCAAGATACTTGTTTCTGGAGGATCTTGAATTCACTGTAAATGCAGACAGATGGAGCCAAGAACATGAATCTGGGCTGAAGATGAACAGGATTGGGTATAAAGTGTCACCTCAGTAGAAAGCTGACAGATGATTGTGGTGGCCATACAGGAAAACAAATGGTCACCCTGGTTTTCATGGACACCTGTGGTGGATGCTGATCTCCTGTTTACATGAAGGCTGGACACTAATTCCTGTCATCTCTTCTTCTTGTTTTTCTCTGCCAGCAGATGTGATTGAGAAAAATTTCCTTGTCTCTTCTCCCTACTGTGAAGTTCGAGTGGAGTATCACACTTGTTGACAACACACACATCCCTGGGGTATTCATGCCAGCTGTGATTATCCTTTCAAGTCCCGGTTCAAGATCCAGAGTTTGTCTCCACAAAAATGAGAAAGCTCCATGAATCCATGAGTGATGGCTCCAGCAAACAAAGCAGTGATTCATGAAGATCCTGAGGCACATCTGAGGGTGACAGGCTCTCCTGGGCTATTAGTGTCAGCAGGTCTGTTGGGGAGTGCATAAGCAAACTAAGAGCAACAAGATCAGCTCAGCTGAGCTACATCAACTTCTCAGTTTTAGGTGGAGAGGTGTTTCCTCTTTCAGGTGCTCTACCAGTATGTAGTGCTGCCAAGGGCAGATATCACTGAGGCTTCCATTAAAAGAAATTAAATTAGGGACTTCCTCTGCAGCTATCAAGACCTAAGATGAATGAGAATAAATAAGCTCAGGCCATTTCTCAAATTAATGCCTTACCACTTTTCCACTGCTCCTCAAAACTGTACAGCAAATAGAAAGCCCAATAACCTCTGGTACTGTTCATCCCTCTCTGTCATATGGGTTTTCTGATGATTTCTGTTCAGCCGGTTGTCTTTGCTCTGGATCTTTGGCTTCTTGCTTTTTTTCCCAACAAGAAGTTTTCTGTTGCAAAAACTCATTGAGGCAAGTGTCTGTCAGACCTAAGTTTAGAGACGGATGGACTTCTTAATGCTGTCTTGGACACTCAGAGAAGTCAATGAACAGGATTTAATCTAGTGTGTGACATGAAAGGTTGTTCTTCAGCTAATACTCTGGGCAGGTTAAATGTAACTGTAGGGTCAGAGCTTGCAGCAAGAGCAAAATATTTAAGCAAAATGTCAACTCTGTGTGCCACAGTGTTACCAGTTTTTTGGGGAAAAGCTCCAAGTATTAAAATTGTTGTCGCGTAAATAGTTCTTGTTCTTCCTCTGCAAAGTTGCAGACTGCAAATTTGCAATGGTGTCCTGCGTCTTACATTACTGTGCCAGCTGACTTCTTCTTCTGGTCATCAGGTATAAGTAGAGACTCCAGACACACAGATTTCAAGTCAGGGACTTTCTCTGAATTTAGTTCTTTGACAAGTTCAATTTTTACAATTTTAAGCCACATGTAGAGTCCTGATAACTCTCAAAATATAAAATTATCTAAACTCTTTAAGATCAAAAAGTTGTATTAAATCCTGCAACTAATTATCAATAATAAAGCAGGAGAGCTTCCTAGCTAAGGCAGAGTGCTCAGATGAAGACTGGTATGGATCTGTGGGCTGCTTTACTCAGATGAAGTGTTTCAGGAAAGCACAAGTACATTTTTCCGACTGCCTAAAATGTCAGTCTGAAATCCTGTTTCTTCCCTGAGCACTGACTGCAGGAAACATTTAGTGGGTAACAATGTCTGTGGGTATCTGTTTTTTGCGACCATTCTGGCTTTTGCTATAGCTACAAGGTAAGGTATGTTGCACTCATCTCCTGACCTTTGCTACATGTGTTGGATAGACAACTATAGAAAATACTACTATTCTATGATAAAATACACTCTCCAACTCAGTTTAGCAGATCTGAGCATCTTTACTGGATACCTTTTCAGCCACTGAGTCGGTTAAATTTACTCTATACAGAGCAATATTTCTGACTTTGAATGTGGACAGGGATTTACTTTTTTCCCCACGGCTCTTTTCCATTCTCATTAAAAACAACACACATCGACAACATGAGAGACCAGTGTTACCAGCTTTCATGCAGAATCAAGCACCTATGCCAACAGCAGCGTTTGTATTTCATACCACCCATCCCTACACCCTTCCTTGAGGGGGGTAGCATCATAAGGGGTGCAAAGGGAATAGTATGTCTGTGACCCATTTGTCTTCTTTGTGCTGAGATTACCCGCTGCGACACTGACTGCAGTCGCCTTTGTGATTTATGTCCTTGTTCCTTAATGGCATGAAGCAGTTTTTAAAACCGTGGGAGATAAGTATGCTCAGTGTGTATGGATACTGCTCAGTGAAGCAGCTACCAAACTGCATTTTGAATAACGCCCCTGAATTTACTAATCTCTGTTTATAAAGGCAAAATATTTACACTACTGAGTCAAAGGGTGGGATCTTCAGTTTGCTCAGCGCTGTCTCAAGTCTGTTCCTCTTGGATACAATGGCAGATTTACCATCAGCTTCTCTGGGAGTCATAGTCAGGCCAAAAACAAGGGCTTATGGAAATACCATCCGTAGTTCCTAATCCTCTGCTGGAAGAGTTTCCAGAAAGGCTGTACTGTCCAGCCCCCCTTCCCCTTCCTCAAAAAGCTATATTTGCATCTTATGTAGTGCCCCCATTTACTAGGTCCTTTAGTGAAAAATCTGAAGCAAGCAGATATATTTAACTTCAGTACAGTGCATTCCCCTATTCAAGAATGGAAAGACTTTGCCTATAATCTAGGTAGACCCATCTGTTCAGGGCAAAGATACATACTTTATGAGAGGATGAAACTAGATGTTACAAGTAAAACTGTATTTCTAGGCTTCCAGGTTCCAGTATTTCATCATAGAATACCAGGTTGGAAAGGACCTCAAGGATCATCTAGTCAAACCTTCAGTATTTCCTTTCTATACTACAACTTTATTTGTTCCAAAGTCAAAGTAAACAGTAGCATAAAATTAATTCCCTAATCCAAAGCCATAGCACAATTCTTCCTTGTAATTCTCCATTTGCTGTTCCAGTCCACAGCTTGTTATTCCTGTGCAATGCACAGCTCTCCATAAGGACTGCTGTCTGTAGGTCATTGACTCAATGGCATTACCCCACCTCTCAGCAACTGCTTTATGGCCCCATTTCTGCCATGGACTGGACGCTGTGGTACTGCAGGCAGGTCAAAGAATATGGAGAGAAACATGTTGCCATAATAAAAATTAAGTCTTCATCTGGAATAGTCCTGATACCCTTTAGTGTGATGAGACCTGTAACATAATGTGTGTGGATCTCTTTATTAGTTCCTTTATATATATGGCTTCCTTATTTCTAGCATTTGCTATCAAGATATCCAAGATTTATCTATAGACTTTAAACAGAAGCGAGTGTGGACTGCCTGAATCTCAGTGCTCACTGAAGGTATTTGCTGCTCCACGCAGCACTGCTGTAAGCTCTCTGCACTGCCTTCTCTGTTTCTCCTAGCTACCTTTCAGTCCCTAGCTTTCCATATTTCCTAGCCTGAGCTCCCCTGAAGGACTAAATCAAACTTTGGTGTTTAAGAAACTCGACAGACATCACCTTCTGTGTCATCAGGTGTAGCGTTGTTTGCTCACTGGAGCTGTAAAACGCTCTTACAGCCTTGGCATGTGAAACCTGGCTCTGCAGCGATGAAGCTCGTGCTTTCTGTCTTCCACAGCAGTAATCTGTTGCCTGACTTCTGAGCTGGATTTTTTTTTTAACCCCACAATGGTACTTAACATTTTTGAGAGGTTTCAGTTTGCATTCAACAAATGAACCCATTCTGCTTTCATCTGTCAGAAGTCCTACGCACTTTAGAGCCTTTAAAGCAAAATGATCCAGGAGGCTTGGCAGGCATTAAAGACTCTCATTTACTTGCTGATCAGTTATGTTGCTTACGGTCTTCCACAAACAGATCTTAACTGGGCTGTGGCAGCAAAAAGGGAAAAACTTTGCTCTTGACATTTCCCTGAACACCCTTCAGCAGTGCTCTTACCAGCCAGTGAGCACATCCCTCTCTCGTGCTTGTCTTTAGTGAGGATCACATCCAGTTATTTTCCCCCCAGTGCTGCACCCTTCCCCTTTTCCAGAGACAGATACTATTCAATTTCTTGCATTGGCGTGTTTTTCAGGGATATTGGGATGTTTGATCACATAGTCCATATACTGATTGCTTTTCTTTGTTACCTGTCCCTGAAGTCCTCTGTCAGGGATGCTCAGGTTTTCTGCTTTGTATTTCTTTGAGCTTTTTTGTCTAACCTTGGGGCACTGAAACTTAGAACCTTTGATATTCTGTGAGGGTTTCACAGTGAAATACTCATCAGCTAACTGCTCTGACTTAAATGTTGGTCTAATCTGGAGTTTAATCCAACAAATTTCGCAGCTGACCCATCTTATGTCTTACATGGCCCAAACTAGCCATAGGACTGACTCCACTGGGGTGATGGGATCTGTGTGCCTCAGGATGGAAAAGACCATCACAGAGCACCAGGGATGGCAGCTCAGGCTCAGTTGTCTCCCTCCACGTGCCTCTGCAATGGGCTTGGTCCAGCCAATTCCAGCTATTTTCATGATAGCATCACATAATTGGGGTTTTGGCAGCCCTCAACGCAAGCTAGGAACAGCCAAGCAGTGACAGTGCAGGACATGCAAACCTGTGTCAGAAAAGTTCTTAAGTCAGCTCTGAAATCTGCAAAGCTGTAGCACATGCTAGCCTTTGTTGGATCTTTTCTTAACACCACTGCCACCCTGATCCTAGTCAGGATGTCCCTGCATTCTAGATGAGAAGTGACTGACCTGGACTTCAGTGCTCCAAATGACAAGCTCTGGTACAATTGCTAGAAGCAGTAACTCTGGCTAAGCTATGCTGATGTCTACACAAGCTTTTGGAGGCATTTCAGGAAATATTTATGTCATGAACTTTGAAAGTAACTTCTCCTACGCAGAGCATCCCCTTCTCCTAGTGATGTGGAGAGAGCAGGATGGGTTTCTCCCTCTTCTCTGTCATTTCTTTGCCTCCCAAATTAGGCAGACATTGTTGTCATCTTTGGTGCACTCAGCTCCTATGCATAGAGATCCCATCAGCTGTGTTACACTAGCTCTAGCCTGTGACAGCCGCCCCCAGATACCTTTGGAAAGACATGGACCTCTTGGAGCAGGTCCAGAGGAGGACCATGAAGATGATCAGAGGGGTGGAACACCTCTCCATAAAGCTAAGAGTGTTGGTGTTGTTCAGCCTTGAAAAGAGATGGCTCCAAGGAGACCTTATTGCAGCCTTTCAGTACTTAAAGGGCACTTATAAGAGAGATGGGGACAGACTTTTACTAGGGCCTGTAGCAACAGTACCAGAGAAAATAGTTTTAAATTAAAACAGGGTAGATTCACACTAGATATAAGGAAGAAATATTTTACAATGAGGGTGGTGAAGTACTGAAACAGGTTGCCCAGAGGAGCTGTAGATGCCCCATCCCTGGAAACATTTAAAGTCAGGCTGGACAGGGCTCTGAGCAATCTGCTCTAGTTAAAGATGTCCCTGCTCGTTGAAGGGCAGTTGGTCTGGAAGAGCTTTAGAGGTCCCTTCCAACACAAACCATTCTATGATTCTGTGATCCAGCTGACCCTGCATTGCTGAATGGCTGAGCTCTCCCTGGGCAAGATGACTAGTTACCTTTTAGAGGTGGGTAACACAAATTTCCTTCGTGCCCATCCTTAGCCCAGCTGGCCAAAGCTCAGCTGACGCAAAGTCTGGAGCCACCCCTTCCTCTGTGAGATGGGAAGGTGAGATCTGGGAAGGTAAGACTCATCCAGTGCAGTCTGCAGGAGAGATCTTGGATTATTGAATTATTCCTCTCTGCTGCTCCTGTACTTTAAGCACAGCCTTTTTGTCCCACTTTGCTTCCATGGTGATGTCTGTCTTCTTTTTTGCTTCAGGAGAGCCCTCATAATTATATAAGTTCTTATTACAGTTCTTCATTGTCTGTTCTTGGTGATATTAAGTTTGCTCTGCTTACCACTCCCCACCATTGCTTCCAACCTGGTGGCCCCTCTCCTCCACTCCCTCTTCCCCACCCACTCGCAGGAGCAGCAGTGCCAGATTCACTGCACTGATTGATGCAGAGGCAGCTGCAAGTCGACTGGGTCAGCTCATGTCCTCTGGTCCCTGCTGGTCTTCCACCACTGCACTGTGCTCACTTCTTTCTGTTCCTACTTTAAATTCCCTATGCACCTCTGAAGAGCTATTTGTATGTCTCCCTACCACCAAACTGGCTTCTGTTCTACCTTGGGTTACCAGCTGCCGTTGCTCTTTATGCAAGGGGAGGTAGAGGAAGCCATCCCAGCTGGGCTGCTTGGGCTCTTGGAAGAGAAACACCTTCTCTGCTAGGTTATATACACAAAAATATAGCTGTTTGCTATCTCCATAGTGTCTATCAAAACTCATTAGTTGTACATTTGTGGTTTCTTTGCACCCTCATGTTCTCAGTGATGGCTGAGGCTGTGAGGGGATGGGGGAAAGCATGACACCTTTGGGTCAAAGGCATTAGTTTATGGCTGATTGGCAGGTTGGACAATTCAATAGATTGCTTAAGGCATTGCAGAGGGCACAGCAAAGAGCAGCTTTGGTGCAGCGCATCCTACGAGGTTGACTCAGGACCTGCCTGCCTTCTAGGGGGCATATGCTGTGGTACACCACCCATCTCCCAGGCAGATAAACCACCCACTGTCCTCCCTGGTGCTGCCAGGATTTGGATCCTGAGAGTCCTCATCTCCATCTCCTTGTGGCGCTCCTAAGCATCCTAAATCGATAAAGACTGGTATTGGCTATTACCTGGAGACTTTGATACATAAATATTGAAACGTTAAATGACTTTCCATTTCTTCAGAGGCTTTTTGAGATTTTCATTTCCTGTGTCTAAAATGGCATGGATTCAAAGTGTCATCTCTCTGGCATGAAGTCCTTATTTCCTGTGGGCTGCACCTGCCTGATTTGATTGTGTTGGTCTTTCAGGCACAAAAATATCTGGCAGGGTAGATCTTCCTCTTGCAATCAAATAAAGGCATTACTCTGTTATAAAAGACTGGAAAAATTACCTGTGCCACCATCAAAGCATCTCGTTACAGCAGCAGAAGACACCTAGATGGCAAGTTGCAAGCACAAGAGACAAGAAGGGATGAAATAGAAGCATGTTGTACTGGGAGCAATGGAAGCAATGGAAGATTTTCACTGGCTCTGCTGCACAGTGTCCGGCCTGGGATTTGCCCAGGCTGTGGGTCTCAGACCTGCTGAGGAGCTCATGGAGTTTCCAGTCCTGGATGGCGAAACAAGCGGGGATGTGATTTGGAGATGCTCTAGCAGAGCATCTCAGGGGCTCATTTAGTACACCTGTGGTTAGTGCGCTCTGAAAATTAAAAAGGGAAGGAGTTTTTCTTCCCATTGCAGCATGGAGCTGTAAAATGAACAGCAAGACTTATCCTAAAAAAAAAAAAAACCGGCAGAAACTCCCCCCATATTTAACTATTTCACACATAGCAGCTTAAAATCTTAAGTGCGCATTCCCATTCTCTTGCGATTCATAAAAAGACAACTGAGAGGAGCTATCAGGCTTCCCTAAGACGACAAAACCCACTCTGTTTCCACAATGGCGGTGTGTCTTCATGCAGAGAAATGCAAAGCATCGGCCAAACCCCAAGAATTCTGATGAAGGCCCCGCAGGTCTGCCCGCAGCACTGCGGGGCTGGGCTGCACTACTGCCATTACACCTCTGGGCTGCAGGGCAGGCACTCTTTCAGGGCAGTGACTTCCCAAAACCTTGTCCCCAAAGATGGCCTGGACTGCACTAAGATTTATTTTTTTTAGCCTGGCAGTGCCCATTTCCTAAATATGGATCTTTTTGCCTTTTTCCTTTTTTTTTCTTTCCACAAAGAAATCAGGGGAAAATTTGTGCTTGGGTTAGGTGAATTGCAGGAGGAGTTGTGGAGTTGAGGCATTAAAAAATGTAACTTCTGTTTAAAGAGGAGCTGTCCTGCCATATATTTCATTAACTTAGATAATTAGGCTTTCTAAGCTTTACTTGCCTGTTATTCTGGTCTTGCAAAAAGCTATTAAAGGGAACAATGCTCTTATAAGCATCACCAAAATGATACGATCCTGTAAAGTATGATTTTTCACTAAAAAAATAAGTGTACAAAGGAGTGGCTGTTCCTCTATAATTTTCTTCAGGAATTTCCTACAATTCAGATTTCACACTCTCAAAACAGACCCATTCTGAGAATTTTCAGAGCATCTATGTATGACTGCAGTTTTCAGAGCAGTTATGAGTTTTCTTTACATTACCAGTCTTAAACTTTTTGTGAATTACCGGTAATGTTATAAGGCAAAGAGGCAACTATAGCTTTTCAATTCCTGAGATTCCTATGAGTCCTTCTGGGTCTATATGATTTATTGACAACCAAGATCAAATGAGCTTTGATTGCCTTAATCCAGACTGTAATATATATGGCTCCACACATATGGATTACAAACAGTAGCTGATACTTACTGCAACTGTTGTGCTAGAAGATTTGCAGCAGAGTATCAGAAAAAGGAGAATGATTTCTTTATTTCTCTCTTTTTTGCTAATTTGGGAAAATTTTTTCCTTTTTT
>VZZY01013674.1:902178-917841 GCA_013400335.1 Eurystomus gularis
TTTTTTTTTTTTTTTTTTTCAATCTTCTTGATCAAAATAATATATGAAAAGAAGTTGTCCACAAAATCTTTCTTGGAAAGAAGAAAACACTGGGCCAAGCCTGGGTTCTGGTAATGCCATACAGATCACCCAAGAGATGTGGCAGTGGCTGAGCTCCCTGCTGAGACTGTGAGACCTCTTTGTCTTCTGGCAAGGAGAATACAACCTGCTTGATGCTGCCAGGGGCAAGCAATAGCAAGACCAGGGCAGCCCTGTGCCCCTGCACGGGTCCAATCTAGGAAACTGGATTAATCAGGTGAAGATACATTGCATGTTCCACACTCAATGAAGTGAGTTGCAAATGGAACATTTCTAGTCATTTTGTTGGCTTGGCACCCCTCAGGCCCTATCCAGTATGTTATTTTAAAGTGCATTCCTAATATTAATTTAATGTCAGTGACCAATATATATTCATATCTGTCATGCTCCACAGTGTAATGGAAGTGGAGGCTGTGGGTGCTTCTAGTGATGTTCTACAACAGCCTTGAGGACAGCCCTGAAGGTGCTTCTCCATCCCTGAGAGATGCTGCTGAGATCCTGAAGTGCAATGGAAGCAAAGAAACATAGAGCTGAGAGGTGAAAGTTAACCCACAGACAACACTAATGTAGCCTGTAGTTGGAGCAAAGTGGAGACTGGGTGACTCTGCTGAAAAACCAACCAAGAAAAAAAGAAATCTGGCCAAACTCCAACATCTTCTATTGAAGGTACAGGTCACTTATAAAATACCCCTCTCTACCTACCCATCAGCCTGGCTGGCTTTCATTACTCAATGGAAACAGGAATACCCTTTGGTGGTGTGTGCATCAGCATCCAGCACAGTTGCCGTGCAGTCCCAGATGGAGAATTTCTTGTATGTGTACACAAACACAGATACATGTATAAATATATATGTATATTTGATGTGCAGCCTGTATTTGAAATCTCACCTATGTCCACACCAAGCCAATTTATGGGTAGATGATGGAAGGTCATAATTAGAATTAATTAATCCAGTGGGAAATCCATTCCCAGGCAGCTCTCATCAAAAGACAGATTGGCCATGGAAGGAGGATAAGCTCTACTTCTAAAGCTCTTCGTAGACATTCATGTCACTTCCAATATCCCCTGGGATGTGAACAGGTCTAATCTCCCACCCTGCGAGCCACCCATTTTACTGGCGTTCACTTTCCTGCAAAGAGGAGAAGGTAACGGCATAATCCAACACCTGAAAGATGCTGGTGAAATATAGACACAGAGCATCCTCGCAGTCTGCTTTCCCAAATCCCTCCAAACAATCCAAATGGAAATAAAAATCTTATCCAAGCCCAGCTCAGCCTCTGGCATATATAGAGAAGCAGGGCTGCTGTTTCTGAATGTTTTGATGGGCAAACAGAGGCATAACCGACTGTATGACTCACCTGGTCGACAGCGGAGCTAGAATCTGGAGCCTGGTGCTACCACCTACTGGACCGCTCTATCTCCTATATGGAGAACTGGTGCCTGGATTTTTGGAGACAGAAGCAGATGCTTCCCCACTCCCAGACATTTCCAAGATTTTGTTGTATGGAAGCTGAACAGAAGCTTTCACAAGAAACGGATTTTGTGTTTTGTCACAAAGCAGATTGATTTTTCTTCAATAATCCCATTCTGCAGTGTTTGCACCTGTCTCTCCTGAAGCAAGACACACTAAGGATGCACTAAAAAGTTACTTTTATCTAGTGCTGGCACCTCAGTAGTACCAGTAGTCTTAATCATGGAGCAACCAGTTCTGCATGATCCAGCATAAAGACATTACAGAAAATCAGCTTTTGCCCAAAGGTCTTTCTAATCCAAATAATTTTAATAATAAAATTTGGTATTTTTAAAGTAGGAGAAATCAGAGTTTGCCCTGAATATTTGGAAACCAGAGGATAAAAAGAAAAACCATTCCATCAGAAAAGATAAAATTAGCTGTGGTCTAAATTTCACTGCCGTATCTCATGAGCCTTTGGTGCTCTTCAAATGTCCCACACGTATATTAGTTTTATAGCCACCTGAGAATGAAGTCATTTTCACATAGGATTTTTAATGCTTAATTATTCTTCTTTTGTTCCTGTCTCTGTGACTATTCAAGTTTTAAGTTGTTTAGTTGCTTGGTGATTCAACTGTTTCAGTTTCCTGAAGAGAGAGCACAAAGGTGATAAGGAAAAAGACCCCTTCAACACAAATGGAGATTTCCAAGAGACGGCATTTTGGCAGCCAGGCAGTCCCAGCCTTCAGGGAGAACATCAGCACCCAGTAAATGCCAAATTCATACTCACAGGGATTAAAACCTGTGTGTGTCCTCACCCAGTTGCACCTCTGTTGGCACCAACCACATACAGGGATATTAACATTCTATTTTTAACAGCCAACCACCACATAAGCTTCCCTCCTAAGTGCAATGTTGGCAATAAGAAAGTCCAGACTGGCTGCATTTATCTCCATCAAGTTTCTCTAGAAACTACATGTGCATTATTTTCATTTGTCTCAAGCTTGTAAAAAATGTTTACATCCCATAAAGTCCTTGGGAAAGCCCACAAATCCATGAACATTTCAGCTATACGTCTACCCAAAACTCCTGTATTTCTTAATCTCACTCCCTTACACGCACTTTTAAATATTATTTTTTTTTAAATGAGAGAAAATCCCAGAGAAAACATCTGTATAAAATGAAGATCAGAGCTGAGAATGTATTTCTAGAACTTAAGGGCATTTTCCTAACAGGTTGTAATTATCCTTAAAAAGAGCATAAAACCCCTAGGAAGTCCAGATATAAATATAGACTACCGAAGAATTAGAAGCATGTTAAGATAATAAACACAGAGGTATCCAATGACCTGATCTGGCTCCCATCAGATAAAATGGAGAGTACTGTTGCTGTCAATGGGACACGGATCCTGAACTAGCCATAGGGTGCCAGGGGCAGAGGGACAGTTGTTCGAGTCATTGATCATGGGAAGTCGATAGCAGCTCACCACAGATGTTCAAAGTTGATATCAGTTTCGTTTGTGTGTTCTGCGCTGCCTTGTCCTATGATTTTGGGTACCTGGTTGTTTTATACAGCTTTGTAACGGCACACATGTTGAAGTATGTAATTTTTTTGTGGGTTTTAACATATTAAGCTAGTTTTTAAAATTATTTTCACTCATCCAAGGTGTTCTTAATGGGTGATTGCAGTTACGTTGCCCAACAACTGCTTCTTCACTGAAAGAGGCAAGGCAGTCTTTTAAAAGCACTGGCCATCCAACATCTCCCATCAAAATACATTTGAAAATGGCACTACCAGTTTAGGACACAACTCCAGGAACCCACTAAAGAAATACAAGATTTTAGCCTGCAATTGACCCATGGAGCACTGTGGCCAAGGGGGCTGGGCAACCCCTTCTACCCAAAAGGGGGTTGAAGGGGGCCAGGAGCTGGGCTGGCTCTCAGCCAGGAGATGCCAAAATCCTTCAGGAGCCTGCTGCTTGTCAAACTGGGTGAAGGAAGGGCATCTCTTGATAGCGGAATTAGAATGGAAAAGGTGATTTCCAAGAAATAGCTCCCAGACATCGCTGGAACACCCTGAGCTGAAGTCTTAAGTCATGGTCAGACTTCTGATTAATAGTTTGAGGGTAGATTTAGATTGGAAATTAGGAGGAAATTCTTCACTCTGAGGGTGGTGAGACGCTGGAACAGGTTGCCCAGGGAGGGTGTGGATGCTCCATCCCTAGAGGTGTTCAAGGCCAGGTTGGATGAGGCCTTGAGCAACCTGGTCTAGTGGGAGGTGTCCTTGCCATGGCAGGGGGATTGGAACTGGATGATCTTTAAGGTACCTTCCAACCCAAATCATGCTGTGATTTTATGATTTTACCAACGAATCACAAGCCGAGGAACAGCAACTTTTTGCCAGTTCTTTTTTTTTTCGGTTGGGATTTTTTTTTTTTTTTTAAATGTTCAAAATTGAATCTAGCCAGGACCCATGTCCTCATACCTCTGTCTGGGGGAAACATCATCTCTCGGGGTTGTATGAATACCTGCCACTCCTGCTGCAATGGCTTTGGTAAAAAGAGGTGATTTGGAAAGGAAACGCTCCAGAGAAATTAAGCCCTTTTATACAGGTAATCAACTGAAGTGAGTGAAAGGGCTTTCCCTCCCGAGAGCTCCTCGCCCTAGTGGAAGCGATTCTATAGATGCTATTTTGAAAGCATGTCATATCCATTGTGTTTTGAAACATTTAATTATTTGTGACTCCCTTCAGCGTGGGAGCCTTTCCTCAGCAGTGCTAGGTGGGGTAATACTCTCATAATCATCTCTTGAATGTCGCATGGAGTCTACCACTGTGGAATGGGGAATTGGTGATGGCCACATATTTGGGGGTTGAGTGCCTGGGGTTCAACACAGATTTACGCTCATGGTATTTAGCTCATGGCAGGCAGCTATGCCTGGTTTTACACTCTGGTTTTGTCTATGCTGTCAGCCGCATTAATTAATGTTTGCTTTGAAAACAGATGACTTTGGTATTTGTAGATTTGTATGCACTTTTGCTGTAGAAAAACACTCACAGATGTTTACAGTGATCTGCAAAAGTTGCACAGCTGTATCTAAGGCATCATCAAATGTATCCGTAAGCAGATGGCTCATAAAAATATGAATGTGCTTGGAATATTTGGATCTACCATCCCTAGAAACATTCTAGAAACCAAGCTAGAAATTAGAAAGGCTTAATTGTAGAAAATTAGTCTTAATTCAAGGAATCAACTGCTTTCAACTTTTAACTAAAATAAGATCCAATTGTGCCGAGGACCTTCATGCACTGAGCAGAAAAGCAGCCAGACCTGGGTTTTGCCCTGCCAACTGTGCACAAGGGATGCTTCAGGGACTACCATCCCCTTAAGATAAAACCAGAAAGTAGTTCTTACTGTTAATTTCCCTACTTACATAAACATTTCTCAGTGTTTAAGTAAAGTCAGCTCTTAGTTTTCTGCAGAATGGGGGTTAACTCCCTGGAGAAACACAAGCAGTTCCAGCAAGCCGCTGGAAGAAAGCTGACCTTTGGTACCTGTAAGTGCAGCAGAGAGGCGGCTGCTCCTGGCAGCTGGGGTGATAATCCCCTTTGCCTCTGGTAAATGATAGCTGATAAGTCTGCACAGAATTAGTTGGTGATGTTTATTTATTAACTGGGGCTCTTTTCACCACTGCTAAGTTACTCAGAGTCAATTTTGGGGTAGGGAAGCTTAGTTTAGATTGCTCATAGGTGAGGTTATGAATTCCTGCTGGCTTCTGCTGAGCAGGTATGTTGGTAGAGGTGTGGGAGGGAAGCTCTAAATATTTGCATTAGATTTTTTTTTGAGAAAGAAAAAGTGAAAAACCACCAAAAGTTCTACATTCCTGGAATACCTTTTGCAAAGGCTAAATGCCCTTGTTCTTGCTCAGACTGACTGAAGGAAGAACCAGTACCTGGCTTTCTCATGGCTGCCAAGATGCTGGTGATGCTCATTGGGGCTCATCAAGAAGTAGCAGGGAGACCTGTGGTTTTCATGCTCCTTTTCTGTGTCCCAAGCAACCTAGTTCTGTGAGTTGCAGCTGTCCCTAGTAGGAGGGAGGAACAAGGCTCTGAAGCTAGGACAAGTGCTCTCCCTGTTTTTCAGCAGGATTTATACCATACAAGACATAGGCTGGGACTGCGCATTGCCATAAAACATCTGGTGGAAAATAGGGCAGTCAATTGCTCTTCTCTGTGCAAAGCTCACCCAGATCACATCTGCTCTTAATCCATCACTCAGGTAGCCTTAAATTACAGCTGGATGTCCTTTCTCAGAGTGGGCACACTCACAACAATTCAGTGCTGAGAAACTGGAGTGAGGCTCTTCCTGGGCTCTCTGGATCCAGCATGCATAGATACCCTCTTTAAGTGTGACAGATATGTTTAAGCATATATATATAGCACATATAGTGAAGCATATAGGTATATGCTTATGTGCCGCTGAAGTCATCGGATCAATGCTTTGAAGTGCTTACTGTAAGTGGGAAATAACATGATGCTGCGCAATGCTTTAGAATACACCTCAAACAGACAATCTGCCATGGCTCTATAGGACTTTTTGACCCAGCAATATCTTTGAACAAAACCTCCTGCTCAGTTCTTGTTTCCTGGACATTCAGGAGCCAACACAGCATCCAAGTGAAAGCTCCGTTAAGAAATAAAAAAGAAATTATGTGATAAAATCACATGGCAGCCCAGCCAGGGCTGTCTTTCGTTAGTAAGCCTTTTTCTTTTTGCCTGCTAATTTATGGTGCTCTCCTCAAAGGCTTTGTGTCACTGTGCAGGGTTTGCCTAACAAAGATGGAGAGAGCTTTCTCAGGAGATGAAAGGGTGTGTTACCTTCTGTCCAGGAATAGGAAAGGAAAAATATCTCTTGCTGTTGACTGAGGACAGGCAATGTCATCCCAAGCTGCTATTAACAAGGACTGTATGATGTATTCATCATGCCTTGTACAAGTGGGGATGTGCACATGGGACCTTGAGGACAGAAATGGCCCTGTTGTAAAGGAGGGCTTAGTAAATGGGGCCATGAGAAGTGGTCCTGTGGGGGCTAGGGGTACATAAGTAGCCTCAGACTTGTGGAGTGAGTGGCAATGGAGTAAGCAGAGGAGACACAAAGCAGGCAGAGACACAAGATCTGTCCCCTAAGGGAAAAATGGAGAGCTACCACAGCTCTAGACTAGGCAGCATCCATGCTACCTAATGCCATGTTAGAGATAGTTTTAAGTGACAATTAAAACTGCTTTAACTGCATCCTCACACCAAGAGAAGAGATAAAAGTATCTAGGAACCACCGTTTCTGTGGAGACCTATTTTTCCAGCTCCTTGTACAAAAGGAGGAATGAGTGTGGGCACCAGAGGACAGGCAGAGGATAAGCAGAGTGCTGGGATCCTCCCTGTAAAGTAGGCAGAGTTGGCAACTTCGACTCTGGGGTGAGCTGGGATGGGATTCACTGATGCACATCCCTACTGATACTGGGGAGACAGCCCAGCTTAAACCTGTCCTAGCCTCCGTCAGTGCTGTGACGGCATGGGCAAAAACCAGGGATTTCAGCTGAAACCTAAGCAGGAGTCTAGGTTAACTGCAACACGAAGTCATGGCCAGATGGTTACCATCCAGCAGAGGAATAATGAAGGTATTAAGGTTAATTTAACAGGCTTAAGTCTATAGGTGGTCTTAGAAGGCTGCAGTCAAGTAGCTGAAACCTGCCACTCTTTACTTGCTTTGGAATCGTGCAAGCAGCAGCAGTGGATGGGGGCTTATGCGATATTCCTGGTGCAGGTTTGGTGCTGTGGAGGATGTGCTAGATTTCCCAGGAGAGTGTGGGGAGAGCCTGCAGACCCGCCTCTCTGAGCGGAGAGTGCTGGGGTAAGAGGACAGAGGAGTTTGAGAAATTCCAAGCTTTTAGCAAGGAAATCTATGAAGCATAAAAATGCCCACGGATTAGAAAATTTTATCTACTGTCATGTGTAAGACTAGTTAAAAATTTCCAGCGGCGTTTCCCTTTATCAGTGTTATTTCCTGCACTGTAGTCACAGCCTGTCCCCTGACAGACGTGTTGCTGCTTTAAAATTACAACTTTAATAGAGCAACGAGAAGAATCTGCTGTTTTATTTTGAACACCAAGGAATAGCAACCCTTTCAACTCACCTGCTCACAGGGATGGAAAAAGAGGTTCAGGAGGGTGTCACCCTCAGGGAGGAGGTGGCACAGCCAGCATCAGCAGGGAGCATTTCCCCTCAGTTAGGAACTGATGTCTCTGGGGATGCACCTTTACTCAGCTCAGATCTGGATCCCATGGGAATTCCAGCAGGCCAGCGGTTCATCTTAGCTTGCTTTCCTTAAATGAAACTCCACAATGTGCTCTCCAGCACTGAGGCCTCCTGATGAGGGGTGATGTCCATCCATGCAGTCCAACATGGAGTGTTCACCTCTAGCCTGACCTCCTCAGCCCTTCACCCAGAGATCTCCCCAGCTGTCTCCACCGAGGAATTGGCCCAAGCCCAGGAGCACAGACAGTTGCATTTCAATGCCTGCAATGGTGCCTGTTGAGTCCATTAGCCCAGATGTGCCCCATGAGATTGAACACTTAAACCTTCTCCAGCAGAGCAGACTATCAAACAATTTTTTTTCACATTTTCTCTCCTTTGCTGGAGACTCGGTCACGCACATGAATTGTTCCCAGTTTCTCTGCCTAGTCAGCCTTTCCTAACGGCATCTGGTGTCCCTCGCAGGCAGCCCTTCGTTAGAAGAGCTGTTTCGCCTAGGGAAGAGGTGGGAAAGGATGATCAAAGCGCATGGGTTCCTCCTCAGCCTCTTTTTGCTTCCTGAGTTTATCAGGCCACCTTTTGAACACTTTTGAGTCCATCCTGCAGAGCAAGGGAGGAATAGGGCCCTTTGTTTGCTTGTTGCTAAAGCACCTTACTTCTAATTAACATCGTGATTTAATTAACATTAGGCAGAATCTGCCTGGTTTTGTTCCCTGAGGGGATAAGGGGAGGATAGCAAGCAAGGCAAACAGGTAACATCCTCTTCTGACACTAATTCTCCGGGGCATGGTCCTGATTTCTGAAGGCTGCTCCAGGCTATCTTCTCCAGACGCTTTAAATCTAAGGAAGAAATAAAAAAAACTGGAGTGTGAATAAAGTTCATATTTGGGGAGGAAGGTTGGCTTTGACTGACTATTTGTTTCCTCAAGTGGTGGTGGGGAGGGGGGAAGCTTCTGAGAGATCACAAACAGCTTTTGAACAGCTTAAAGCAGTGTTTGGGAAAACAAACCCAGTGGTTTTTTTTCAACTGAAAATTATGTGTATAATGTTTTCCTTCTCTGCTCTGTTGAGATCCTCATTATTCAGAGGAACAAGCACTTGCTGCAGCAGATTTTAAGTGTATGGATCAGAGAAATTTTGATGGACAGCTACTTGCACCAGCTAGGTCTCCACCCAGACCTGGGTAGGAATTTTATAATATATTGTAGGAGGCATGATCAATTTATAATATATTCACAATATCACCTTTATTAAGTATGGCTTTTTCAGATTTTTGGCATGCAGAGAGCATCTCTGAGAAGCATAAGGCCAGAGGGTTTGGGGTATGGCACAAAGTAATGAAATATTTTCTAGGTAACTACAGCCTGGCTGCATGGACACCTCGCCTGGCTGCAGTTTGGGTCATCTTCTGCCTCCCCTTCCCAACGGGCCTGGCAGGGGAATTGCTGTAATAATGTGGGGCTTTTGATTTGGTTAAATCTACTGCTTTAATTGGGGCTTCTGATTCTTTCTTAACGTGTTGCTACAGATTGTTTTCAATGGAGGGAAAAAAATGCCCTTCTGTGAATGCTACCCTAGCACAAAGTATCCTGTCTTTGTTATTTTCAATTAATATTAAGATTGAATAGTGCAGCTTTGGCACAGTCTAAAGTGCGAACAAGGCGAATTAGACGAGAGATTACACATTTTTGGCATTCTGGCATTAGCTAAAATAGTTTAAGCTTTGTCTTTGGTGGTGGTCTTAAAGCAAGTGGAATGTGAGGGTGGAATTTGGGACCGGCTCCGGAATACCCTGGTGTGAATTTCTTCCTTTAGAAGACAGTGCTTAATTCCACATATTAACATGTTGGGCTATCTTACTAAAAGTGAAGTTACGCTGATTAGTTACACTACAGAAGCTAAAGTATGTACATCTGCTTGAAGCAGGCATTTAATGGCAGAAATAATGGCTAACTTTGCTCATGTAACATTTCACTTTAAGTGTCTTGAGATGCACGTAACTGATGCTACAGCTGGGAGAGGGTTTATTTATTTATTTATTCATTTTAATTTTTATTTTCTTTTAAGTAAGCAGAATTCAAATTGTTTATTTTTGAAGTTATTTCCTCCCCTCAGATTACAAGAATTTCACCTCCTTCCTTATTAAGGAATTTCACCTCCTTTTTTGCTAAAATGAACACTCCTAAAATAAAACCATGATGACTGGAACTAGAAAGGTAAATTCTTAAACTTTCTTCTGCATATGCTGTTACACAATAAAGTTCCCGGTATTGATTAAGCCCAGGTGGTCTGCTCACCCAGCAAACAGATATTTTACAAAGCTTTATTATGCCTCATTAGAATTCACTCCTTTAGAAGATTTCTAATTATATTGTCTAATAAAACTAAACCTTCGAAGCTATTTGCATATTATATGAAGAAATCTCATACAACAAACTCACAGTGGATTCAATTAACATAATAGCTAATTATATATCCCATCAGCCTTTAAAGTAGCTCAGCATTCATGTTGCTCCTGTTTTAGCCTAGAGCAAAGGAGGTTTGAATTTTCACTTCTAAATATTGACTTTTAACTAATATCAAAAATGATTTGAACACTTTTGTGGATGAAAAGATAATGATTAAACTACATGAAACATTTTAAAAGATTTATTTTCAAGTCTTTGAAACAATTCCTTTTTAAACCTAAAGCTTCTCATACTATCTATTCCAAGTCTGTCTATACTTTATTTAAAAAATTACCAGATATGTCTAATTATTTTGAAAAATGTTTGAGTGACAGCTCAGTTATTTTGAAACTGCCTACTTCCTGCAGTTACATTTTGTATATTTTTCATTGCACTTTGTAATGCAATTGTATTCTTGGCCACTTGTAGTATCTATCAAGCAAGAAATTTAGGACTAGATTAACAGAGACATAGTAATGAACAGGCATTTGAGCACCCTATAATTGACTGTTATTAAGGTGTCGTCACAGTAGTCCATAATGAATTCTCTTGTTTTGCTTTGAAATTGGATGAGTATTCTGGCAATATAAAACAAAATTAAATGCAAAAGTTTCCTTCAACCTTAAAAAAGAAGCCCCAAAGAAACAAAGCCCTCTTTTTTTTTTTCCTCCCCTTTTTAGAGATTTCAAATGATTTGAAGGTGCTTCCAATTTTGAAATGCTCAGTAGAAAAAGCAGGGAGGGAAGGATCAGATTTTGTGACTTACTTGAAAACTTAATAAAAATTGTGTGTTCATCAACCTCCTCATTAAATGTAATGAAAAATCTGCTGGATATCATATTTATATTTTTACAAAAGATAGAAGATAAAGTTTGTTGCCGAGTAAATGGTTTTCTCCCATTACAATGATGGCTGCCTTTTCATTCATATTTTAATGAGGTTAGTATCTCTGAGACAGCTTTTTCGGGGTGGAGGCCCATGTCTCCGGTACAATTACAATAGGAGTTGCTTTATTGACAAGTACTATTCAAAATCTTCACAGTATAGAAAGAAAGGCTTTAGTTTTCCACCACTTGTCCAAATACTTATTCCTCTCTTACTATTAAAACACTTTCAGAAAGAGCACTCTCAACTGCCTAGAGCCCTGTACATCCAGGCAGAGCACAGCTCAGCAAAAAATACTTCGCTTAAATTCACCTTGCATTTATTTCTGCAAAACTTTCCCTAGGCAAAACTCAACAAACAGGCAGCAGAAATCAATGGGTTCTCTTGGCAGCTTTTGCATCCATGGATTTACAAGAAACATGCTCGTGTAAGAATAGTTGCTACCCAAAGTGTGAGTCTGACTCCAAACAAATGAGGGATGACAAAGTTATGCAGAGATTACGCATCCAGTGTGTAATTTATTAAAAAGAAGCAAAAAAAAGGGTAAATCCAGCTGCTGGCAAGTTATGCTCTTGTGTTTTTATTCATCTTCTTTATGTATATGCTATCTCTAAAATACTTTCCATTACTGTAGCAAGGGCGATACAGCCCAAATCTAAATATGATGCTAAATACGAGCCATGCTTAGCCTGAACCACATCACATAGGTGCCAGTACATGTACAAAAACTTTCATATGCATCCAAAAGAAAGGACACGCAGCAAAACCATTTCTGTAAATTTGAGGGCTTTTTCACTTGCCTTTTGAGATTTCTTTTTTTTTTTCCAGACATTGGATGCATTTTCTGCTGGGTTGGTGATGGCTTTGCTGTACATGGTGAGAGTTCAGGAGAAGTGAGTGACCTGTGTTTGGGCAGGGTACCCTGTGGCATCCGTGGGCTTTGGCTCAACCACACTCAGAGCATTCCCAACCAGCCAGGAAGCCATGGAAAGGGGCTGCAGAGGGGCAGCAATGGATAGGACTGCACACCTGAATGTCATTTGGAGTGTAGATATGGTAAAATCTTTTTTTCCAGACTTTGTGCAGCAAAACCCTTCTGCTTATGATACTGAACATCTCTATAAGCAAAGAAATACAGCCATGGAAAAGTCTTTCCCCATCAGCTGACTGAAGTTACTGTCCTGGAAGTAGCTTAGAAGGGGAATGAAATTTAGTCCAATTTATCACTATATCAATCAGACTGCAAAGAAAAAAAATCCCTCCCGGAGCAACACTGACCTCAATAGAAGTGATGCCAGGGCTGAAATTAGATTGTGAGGTGGAATCTCACCTTCTGTCGTAAGGGCTGTAAAACCTTCCTCCCACGTTCACAGGCTGGTTTATTTTCTACCTTCAGAAACTGCCCCGTATTTCATTTTTTGGAGGAGAAAGTGCTTGCTGTGTGTCTGAGCACTGCCTGAGCCTCTGCACTCCCCACCCTGGTGAAGGAAGAAGCAGCAGAGTTTGGAGCACAAGTTTCAAACACCACTTCTGCCACCGCCTTCTGCCGCCACCAGCTTTTTTTTTTTTTCTGGCTTGTGGGATATTGTGTTTTCCTGAAAAAAAAATATTTACATCCCAGTGGATGAGGCAGACTTTTAATAGCAAAGTGCAGTTTTGTATGAGACTATCTTTACTGTAAAATAGGTTACGCTGCCCTACAAACAGGGTTGGGTGTCAAACACGGCAGTCTTTTCTTTTTTTTTTGTCTTTCTTTTCCTTTTTTGTAGGCACTGTTTTGCTTTTCCCATACTTTTTTTTTGTCTCTTTTTTAGGCACTTTTTTGCTTTTCCCAGGTTTCATAAAAAGTAGACTCCCCATCCATATGCGACTGGGGGAGGGAGGGATTTCATAATGGGCCCCGGTGCAAGAAGAAGATGAAGGGGGAGAGAGAGAGAAAAAAAAAACCTCTAAGCTTTAATTTTAATTCTCCTGCCTTTATTTATCTGATTTGTGGCCAGATGGTGGTGAAGCAAGGCAACCCCTTTGTGCAAATGAAGCCCACATGTGAAAGTCCTTCTGTAATGTAATCATTGAGACCGGAAGGGTTCATACTGTGTCTGAAAAGAGACAATGGAGCCGGGATATATCAACATCACCGAAATCGAGTTCATTTGCGATGCAGGCCCTTTGACTATGGTTGTCATGAAAACTTCCTACTTTGATCAGCAGAGGGTGGAGAGAAAAAGAAGAAGAAGAAGAAAAAAAAAAAGAAAAGAAGTCTTCTAAAGGGGCAGGGATGCGGCGCGGGTGTTTGCTGTGCACTTGGCTCCGGTTCACGCCCCTTTCCGGAAGACGCAACAGGGAGAGGAGCATCTTGCACCTTGACCTGTCTAGACGGGGCGCGAAGTTTGGGGGTTTGTTTTTTTGTCCCCGTTTCCAAGGGCGAGGGCTGCTCTTTGACCCCCACCACCAGCAGTGGTGGCTCTCGGGGCGTAGGTAGCGGCTGGAGGTTTCCTGTCGAGTTCTTGCGGCGGCCGGGAGGGAAGGGGATGGACAAAGACACGGACCAGCTGTTCGGAAATAAAGCTGAAATAGTAGAACCTGGGAGAAGCTAGGTTTTGTAAGCTATTATTTTCCGCACAAAACCCCTGGGAGGTATTAAACAGCTGCATCTGAGCTGGCGAGCAGCGGCTAAAAGACAGAGCAACAACTGAGAGCCCGGGACTTTTGCAAACTCCGCTTCAACTAGAGAAACAAGTGGCTGGAGCACCAAGGGCTTTCATGGCCCGAAACATCCGCCGCCGGCCGTCTCCCTTCGCCGCGGTCTCTTCGGGCTGCTGGGAGGTTTCAAACTGGGCGGCTGGCTTCTGGAGGAGGGCGAGGGGTGCGAGGGGTGCGTTGGGTGTGAGCCGAAAGGGTCTGTGCAGGTTCTCCAGGGCCACCTTAGCTGGAGCTGACGTCTTTAATTACGTGTGTAATGTAATGTGTCAACAGTTCTACGCAGCAAGAGGGATGCTCTTTTTCTGCGACCTAACTAGGCGTTATCAGTATGAAGTGGGAGTTTTTGGTGATATAGTAAGCAAAAAAAAAAAGAAAAGTCATTTTTTGCCTCCATGAGGTTCCTTTAGCAAAGTCAGAGAGCAACTTAATGGCGTTGTTGGGACAGAAAAGGAGATGGGAAAGATTTGCTCCAAGATGAGAAGAGAAAAAATCTCTGCAGACTTTGCAAACAAAAAATTGGGGGATTAACCTGATGCTTATAAACCTTTGAAAATTGCAGTAAGCCAACGTAACAAATGAGTAACCTTTTATTTTCCAGCAAAATCTGCATCAGTGTGCCTACTCTTTCTTGTCACTAGGAAAATCATGTAGATCATGCCTTGTTTTAAGATTCTTGCCGTATTTTAACATACTCCATATTGACTCCTTTCAGAAACCAGCTGAGTATTTGGAGATAACACTGCGTTTTGTCAGATGCTTTATAACGTTATTTAGAAAGGTATTCGGATCTATTTAGGGCTTCATAAATATGAATAAAGCATTTACAAAAGGCATGTCACTTGCAGAAGTAAGTCATGGATTATACCAGATGCTTTATATGTTACAAATTTCCTAAACTCCAACAGCTCAAGACTACATTTTACTTGGGGAATTTTTTTCTGAGTGATTAAATATAAATCAGTGTTTCCCAGTAAAATATCTCTGTTGATTTATGTGCAGGAAATAAGGGAATTGTACTAGTGGCTAGTATTCCAGATTGCTACTAAAGTAGTTTCAAATATTTATGGACAAATTAGGGGAGGAGGGGAAGGATGTCATCTTTTCTTTTCTTAGGCCTTGTGGCATGGGGATGGATTTTTCTCAGCTAATTCTGCTGAAAACACTGAGGTGCTCTGCCTGGCCTCAAGGCAGTGCCTTCTTCAGATACATATTTTAATTTTTTTTAATGCTTTTTGGGTCTTGTTTTTTTAGCTCTTGTGGAAAGCATGAAAAAATAAAGAAAGAAAAGACTCCAAAAAAAAGCCATGGGGTTGTGCTGGCCGTGGCCTTTTGAGCAGTTGGGGACTTGAAAGAGGCAGGCGAGCAAGCCGGAGAACACGCTCGGAGGGCTGGAGCTCCCAGCCAAGAGCACAGGCAGCAGCTCTGCCTCGGTCACCACCAGCTTGGGGTTATCACATGTCCTGGCAGATATTGGTTTGACTTTTTTAGCAAAGCACAGCAAAGGGTCTTTTTTTTGTGTGTGTACTGAGCACAGCTTCCAGCAAGCAGATTTTGTCTCAGAATGTTTTTTCTCCATCCATGTTAAAGGGCCTCCCTGTATTCATGCATTGAAGTCTGGATTTTGGAGGACAGGAATTCCCTCTTAATATGCATCCAGGCTTCGTAAAAGGTGCCAAACACCAGGCTGGATGGTGCGCCCCCTCCACCCTTCCCAGGGGGTCACAGACCCATTTTGGGGCACCAAGGTGAATTACCAGCAGGTCCCTAAATACTGGGGGGGGGGAGGGGGGGGG
>VZZY01013674.1:917875-952875 GCA_013400335.1 Eurystomus gularis
TTGCTGTCGACTGCCCTATCTGTAGTGAAATCAGAGCTGCATCTGCATGGCCAGGGAGCTGTATTTATTGCTCATCGAGGCCACTAATATCAGAATACAAAACGGGCTTGTTTTATTTAAATTTCAAGGGCCTCCTCCCCGAGTCAGTTTTGAAAGAGGGGGGTGTCCCTAACGGAGTGAAATGCCTGCCTTTTGGAAAGGGGCTTCCCCCCCAGCTCATGAATGTGGGTTTGAAACAACAGTGAGGCTGGGCATAAAGTTAAAGTCATATTTGGTAGCATTAATTCTCGAGCAGCCCCCATTCATCCTCGCGCTGCACAGGGCAGGGAGAGCGGAGCAAGCCAGGGACTCCCCGCCACAGCATCGCAACCACCTTGCTTATTAATAGCTGAAAAAAAAAAAAAAAAAAAAGACACAGTATGAGTACCCTCCTTTTTTTCATCCTTACAGTGGGAAAGTATCATAGAAGAGTATGAAGATGAAATATTCTCCCTTATCGCCCAAGAGGCAGACTATCTAGCTGACAAGCTGTGCAGTGAAAAATCAGGTACTGTGTCTGATGTAACATGTGCTCTCTCTACAGCGGTGTGGGGTTGGGCTTTTTTTTTTTTTTTTCAAACCCAGCGTACTGCTTTGGAGGAGAAGTGGGCTGTTGTTGAATAAGCAATGACACTACATGACTTTTTAAAAAACCATGCCTTTTTCAAAAGGCTTTTAATTCTTTTAATTCTTTCGTGCGTATTAATGCAGCATAATTTGAGCATCCCAGCTAACGTGCTGTGTTTTCCTCCTGGTGTTACATGATTTTTTGCTCCTTATGTGTCTGCGCTGTCATTTCCAAGTCAGAAATGAAACTAACCCTCTTGCAGCAAAATACAGGGATTTGTTTCTCCTGTTTAATTGCTAATTGTGGCCACTAAGCTGAACCGAGAGCCATGAGAGCGCAGGTTTAGAAATGTGCTGTTCGTTTTTAAATGAACTCTTCGTTGCCATCAGATGAGACTTGTCCTTAGAGGGGCTGGCCAGCCCACCACCATCAGCTGCTAAGGAGGATGTATTTTATAAATGTTTTCTTTCTCTGTAAAATACATCATTTCAACTAACTCGAGCCTCTTTACAATGTTGACAAAGTAAGAAAATGCTTTCAAAAATTAATTATAGCTTATTTTAAATCTTCCTCCATTTGTTGACCTCATTTTCAGTGTTGTTTTTTTTAAAACTTTTATATTCATTTCTGAATCTGAAAAAGCACATCGCTATGGCACTAACTACTATAAGATTATAAGTGAAGTTGTATTACCCTTCCTCAATGTGCTGCCTTTAGTCATAGAATATGCATGAAAATAATGATCTCAGAATCAACACTTGTAAATATTGGAATGTGTTTTTGAGGTTTAAAGGCTATAAGCATTCTTCGGGATGCAAGAAACAGAGCCCATAAAAAGTACTAGAAGTTGGTGAAAGCTGACTCACTAGAAGTTCGTAGAAATGAATTTATGTAGTTTAAAAGCATCAGTGTATTTTTAAGACATATTGAAAAAGCTGAGCACTGGAGAACCCGATCTGTAACGACACAAAGTTCTCTCTATAATCTGTGCGGACAAATAATTTCAAAAAAATAAACTTTCCTGAACAGGTTTGATTTTTTTACAAATATTTCTTATTTGTCTTATCTGCCATGACGGAGCTACTTTCTGTTGTGCCAGAGGAGCAGACATACCAAGTAACAAATTATTTTGAAAACAACATACTTCCTCCAAAGTGGATGGCAGGATTTCTGGTAGTGGGACTCGTACAGAAAAACTTTCTGGGCATTTCAGAAACAAAACCCTGAAGGGCCCATGAGGTAATGTAGAAAAATCATCATCTTCCAGAGAGATTTTTCTCAGAGAAGGGGAGACTGGGATAAGTCCCCTCTCCTCCTGGCTCCCCTGATAGCAGCCTCTAACCCTTTTGGAGAACAAATTGCAGTTTTGTGCATCTTCAGTAATACTACAAAAATATTTGCCAAAGGTGCAGGCAAATATTGACATCAAAGCCCATGCTGTTAAAATATATTCTTCGTTTTTTTCATGCATCTACTCAAAAGCTTTTTTTTTTTCCTTTGAAAAGGAATTTTCCCATTTTGGGTTTAAAACCCACACTGTGTACTCATCCAGCTTTCTTACATCAACAAAATTATTTCCTCACTTCTGGCAGAAGAGATTGCTGTAAGTCCGTGTTAGCCTCAGTCACACGAATGCCCCCCTGCATATGTGCAGGGCTGCTCTTCCTAGCTATAAATAGTGGTCCACAGAGAGGAAAGAAGTTTAGTTTTCTTCCTGGCAATTAGCACAGATAAACAAGCTGCCATTTAATAAACAGAAGTATAAGCCTTCATCATTGCAAATATAAGATGCTTGCAAACGTGGCAGAACACTGCAGAGCGGTGCTGAGCTACCCTGGCATAAAAATAAGGGCAAGAAATTAATCTGCCATTCCCCATATCACCCCATTTCCCATTTAAAAAATGTTGGTATGTTAAAGAAAAAAGACCGAAAAAAGCCACAGAGACTTTTTTCTACACTAATTCGCTCTACGTATCAAGTGGGTTAAAAATAAATGTATTAAATTGCATTTTAAATAATTAAAACATGTTACCATGTGCGGTAACATGTGGCAGGCAGAGCTGGCAGAGGAGAACAGTAATACCTGACAGAGCAGGGCAGTGCCTGCCTGAGTTTTTCCAAGCAAAAATAAATTCAGGCTCTGGTGGCACTGGAAACAGCGAGTCTTTGAATTTGTGTCAGGATTCACGCCAGCCACGCAGCGCTAACATATAACTTACCACAGCCTCCAACTCACAGAACACAATGAGAGTTATATTATTAGGTCTTATCTATCTTACAATGGCAATTTTCATTAATGCGTTATATTAAAGCAATATTACACTCTTATCGTCTTACTGTAAATTATTGGCTCTTTTTATTCAGAGCTCCGTGTATTCATTCAGAAAGGCATTTTTAACTTTTTTTTTTTTTTGAGGGGGGAGAGGTAAATTATCATACTAAGCGACAGAAATAGTATAGAAAACCTCTCCACGGACCAGTTGCAGATTTTGATGCTGTGGATTTCACCATAAAGCAGGAGGAAAAAAAAAAACAAGGTCACAGATGTATTTATTTCATTATTATGCTTTTAATTCTGCTTTAAAAGGCTGCATATGTGAACATGGCTTATTTATTGTGGCCCATTGTGGACTTACTAATATTGGTGTAATCAAACCCTTTTAATACTGTGCTATAATAAAATAATAAGGGTTGCAGTTTGCTCTCAGCCTACGAACATGACATTAATGGAAGTCCCATATTATAGCAAGAAAACCCCTTATCCATAAGTCCTGTTTAGTACTTTTATTTTATTCTGTTATCATACCAGACTTTTTTTATGGCTACTGGAGGTGGATGTTTCTCGTTTGATTAAAAAGTGAGAAACTTCAATAAAGTCTTTTAGCACGATCAAACCGTTTGATATTTACAAGCATGGATCCGTTCGCTGTCATGTATTCTTTGATCACGCAAAAAGTCTTGGTGCTAGACAGGCAGGCACAACCTGCTGCGGCACACCTTCAGATCCTTTACTATTTTTACAAGCTTAAAAAATAATCTAGAAGTTAATTTTTGAGGAGATTACCCTTTTTTTTATCCCCTCCAAATAGGAGGTACAGTTGCCAATCAGACTGATGGAGTAATACAGATTTTTTTTTAATTGCAGAGCCCTTTAAATTTCTTCGCTGATGGCAATCATTTTCTGTGTGCTCTTTCTGGGTTTATATATGTTTAGTTGCGATAGTTGGGCTTCAGTGCCGTGCCAGCAGCATTTCACTCGGGGTTAGATGGAGCTATGTGAAGGCCAGTAAGAAGCCAGAAACCAGCTAAAGCTTGTGCTAACGTATAGACCAGGGCCAGTTGATTTATAAGTGGAGAATAATTTAATGCCACATCTTTTATGAGTGCTGAAAGCTACTGTTTAAGTAACACCAGGACTTCTCCTACATCTTTTTTGTGTGTGTGTGCTCACAGCTTTAAAAATGTTCTGTTTGGTTAAAATCTTCCGGTCGCCATTTTATCTGAAAAGTGACTTAACCCATGTATTTCTTTATTTAGCTGTTTGGAAAGTTTGACTGTAATTTAGGCACCCGATGTTGAGTCATACAAAAGTGAAACAAAACATACTTATTCAAATGAGAAGAAATCCAGAAGTCTCTTTCTGCACAATTATTGCTCAAACTATTGTGTTTTTGCAAACTGATACTTTCTAAGAGGCTCGTTCCCAGTGAGAACTACTCTCCTGGAGAGTTTAACAAAGCTAGCAGCATCAATTAAAAGCAACTAAAGTGTCTGTTGTGGGTATGTGCAGAATATTAAACTGCCTTTAAACCATTTACCATGTACCTTAATACCCTCTGCAAGATTATGGTTAATAAAGGCAATATATGGGGTACGAAGCTGTGGTTTAATGCTGCCGCAGGACCCTGGAATTACATATATTCTCACATTTTTCTCCCCATGCAACTAGGAAAAAGAACAGTAGAAAGAGAGATTAGCCTTTGAGTCCCCTGCCCTGCAATAGGATCTGTGAGCACAGATTTCCCTGAACGCTACAAGGGATTGAAGGATCCATATCAGTGGGGTTTATTAAAGAACTGGGCCGTGACACTCCTTGTTTTAAAATACCAAGTTTGATTAAAAAAAAACCCAGATTTTAGCTGCAGCAACAAGATTATACTGGCAAGACAAGGGAAAGTGAATTTAAACACTAATGTGAGCCTCTCTGGAGAGAGAGGCAGGATATTTTCTATGTTTACTGGTATAGTTAAATTTTTCATAGGGTGCAGTATGCTGGGGTCTGTTCTCCACAGCTGATCCATGGCCAACCCCAGCCACAGGAGCACCAGCAAGTGCCCAAAGCCAGATGTGAAACCCGCCTGGCTTGGACGCTTCTTCACTTGGGTTTCTAGCAACTATTTCTCCATAAACTGTGGTTTTGTGATGTGAAAATCATTAGAGACCTCAGCATTGTGGGATAATTTTTGAATTAAAATGAGTGAGAGTTTTCAAGGCTTTGCAAAAAATGCCACCTCGCCTGGTGATGTGAGGGTCATGTTCGTGCTCTGTAAGGGAAGAGTCAGACCCTGAATTATTTAATATGTTTGAGGACAGGAGTTGAGATTAGATTGCTTTAATCTATATTTTTAAAATCTGTCTTGCTCTGTTTCAACGGGTATTTCTAAAAAAGCCTGACTCACTTTCAGTGTGTCATGGTTATGCCTCACGCTGTTCCTCCTCTCTGATTTATTGGGCAAAATTAGTTTACTGTGCTTCACTTTTCACCTTAACACTTTCAGTGTTGGAAGTGCTTAAAGAAGAAAACTTGTCTTTTTCTACTTCAAAATACATGTATTTTTTTATTAAAGAAATAAGTACCTTTAGCAGTGTTACTGTTCAAGACACCAGTAAATCACAGGCAAGTTTTCCTTCCTTTGAGCCTGTGCAGAGGCTACTGCTCACACGGAGTTGTAAGGAGAGACCAGTTCCTCATTTTACAGAGTAAAGTATAATGGAAACATCTTTCTTTTCCTTATATAATCATTTCTTGCCATTGCGATATCTCCCACATTTTCTACTTTAAACTTTAAATGTACCCACATTCCCTAGTCCTATTTTGTTTTTCATTTTAAGCGGTTTTCTATTAAAGTATTTTGAAATTAATGTGCAGATGTTTTGGTGAGAGTGTGGAGTTTAAGACAGAATTGGCTGTTTGACTTTATTTCTGTGTTCAGGTTTTTATTTACCCCAAGGAATTCATCTCAGTTGTGCCGATTTTCACAAAATCAACATCTGAGTTAGAATCTGTAAAAATGGAACCTCCTGCTCCAGCAGAAAAAGATAGCTAAGATAATTTCAATAATTTTTTCAAGTTCATGTGTTTGAACAAACGATCAATTCGCCTGCATTTCTGTACCAGAAAAGAGTTTAGAGTTTGTAGCTAAGAGCTGCTAAGTTTCTATTGCTGCTGTTGAGACAGGAAAATTTCCAAATATTTCTCCTTTTAAAGGTGAAATAGCTTAATGGAATGTGTGTCGTTTCCTTAAAACAAGCCATTCCTTTAAAATTTCCATATCAAAGTCCTACTGATCCCGACATAAATGTTCACTCAACCTGAGCACCACTAGTACAATGACTTTTTAAAATTAAAGCTTTCGTGCTCAAGAAATGGCAAAAAAAACACATCAAAATATTCCGAACAAGGATCATGCCTTTCATCACTGGGGCTTTTTTTGGTCAAAAATATTTATCAATCAGTATACAATATTCAGGCATAAGTCTCACCCAGAGCTGGGACTCAGTTCAGGTTCTCACTGTGTCCCCACAAGATAAAGTGGGAGAATATCTACTTCAGGCTCCAATACTATGTGGAATCACTGTTTAAAAGACTTTAACTACTTAACTGTGGTTTTAAGGTAACAAAGATAGCTCGTTCAGAATAGTACAATACTTAGAGAAAAAGTAAGCTTTATAACCAAAAAGAAATTCTAAAATTATATACATCACCTTTACTGCACATTGAGTAACAACTTGAAGAATATAAAATGATGAACTGTACTGTGGAAAAAAAAAACAAACATGACAACAAACCTAACCAAACCACACTGATTAAAAATCTATTAATATATTTAACATAATTTTGAAGTTTGTTCATAGATTTTTACAATATTTGTAAAGTGAAATATTTCAACAACATAGTCTATTCCTGAGTGAGTGTGAATTGTTGGAGCTTCACAGAAGACGTTAGAGCAATACTGATCTACAAAAGTTTAACATCTGGTCCCCTAAATCTGTTGCACCAGGTTTTATTGTCTGGTTTTATGTTTTTAAAAAGACCGTTAAGTTTTTGCTCAGGGTGGAGTATTTTCTGCCATACCCTACTGACAGAACAATTTTGCAGAATACAAAGTTATAATTTGAGTATCATGGAGCAGCAATACTATATAAAATGGAAATGCCTTCAGTATTTAAGGAAGACTTTTTTCACACCGAATCCAATTCAACACCTTCATTCATGTGTGCATGAACATCGATTTTTAAAGGAACTTTCAAATAATTAAACTCTCTTTCTACTTCATTCTGCTTCCAAATGGCCAGTTTACGCTGAGATGTGGTCTCCAGTATGGGTCCTGAGCTCACCTCATATGCAAAACCTACTGTCAGCTGGCACCGTTTAAAGTGCGAGAGCAGGAAAATGTTTCTTATATATTACACATAAAACTAATACATATACATATCAAATTCATGGGAAATATTTAGATTGCTCTCCTATTTCCATTCTGTCATTTTTTTTTTTTTATTTTTGAGTGGAGAGAAAAGATTTAGCCCAAAGTGTGTTTAAAAAACACGTATTACCAGGTCATATAAAAGGAACACAGGTGCTGGGAATCTGTGCAGCTGTTTCGAAGTCTAGCTAATTTTCACATTGTTTTTAATAATCTATTTTTCCCCTGAATTTAAAAATATTTTCACTCTTTCTAGCATCCTCTTTTTATCATTCAACATGAAAAACCCATTAAAGTCACAAAGCAAAATGATTATCCAGGAGACCAGCATAGTGCAAGTGGCTGACCATTATAAAAAGATCAAAATAAACAAACCAAGATGCAATAGAGAGTAATTTGTAGGGTTTTTCCTTTATTTTTTTTTTTTCCATAATTAGAGGGAACTTAGGTGCTTTGTGTACTAGTGCCTGGTAAACTATTTCAGGCGAGTATGTTAAAGTTTTCTTCTCTGTGTTTTTAAAATTTTAATGCTGTCTTATGCTTTGTTTGATATGCCCTCAAAATTGATCACAATCATGACCTAAAAGAGTTCCTGACTACCTGGCTGGGTTGTTTTACTGAGCGACAAGTCCTCTAGTGCCATGCTCAATGCGTGCATTCAGCTGCTGAGGGTACCGTGGTTTATGCTGAGAAAACACTACTAGATGATAATATTGATATACGGCCCGCAGAAAAGAGTCTTTCTTGCACATTTACATTCTGTCTTTGAATTTCACAGTGAAAAACTACCAGAGGATTTTTGTATCTGTTCCTTTTTGCATCAGTGATAAGGTATGAGCCAGCTTCATCCCTGGATACAGCAGCAGCCTTATCCTGGTGTAACTTGGGTGCAACAGGAGTAGTGCTGTAGTGGACCACATCTGACACGTACTGTCACCAGCCTGTGGTGTTTATCTTTGGGGTAAATACTCAGATTGTTTCACTATCACTTCATTAAAGCAGATACTGAGAAGCAAACTTAAAATTTGTGAGGCTCTTTGTGAAACCAAACTCATCTTGGGTCCAGTAAGGAGTGCTCTGTCTGAAAAAGGATTTATACCTTCTGTCTTCTGTGAGTGTGCAGATTAGGTGATATGATATGATAGGATAGGATAGGATAGGATAGGATAGGATAGGATAGGATAGGATAGGATAGGATAGGATAGGATAGGATAGGATATGACACGACATTAACTGCTTGGTACCCCATCTATCCAGATATTTATATAGCTGTCCTCAGCTGGTCTCCTCAGCCCCCTCCAAGAGATGAGCATCTCAAAACCTACATGGAAAGACAGAAATACATCCTGACTTCATGCCCTGTCTTTTCTCCCTTATTTATCTCACCCTACTCTGATGAAGTCAGAGATGTATCCAAAGGCATGATGGAGCTTTCTATCAGTACAAGAGAAATGTAAAGGTCATTTCTAAGAAAGGAGGACCGGATCCTTGCCCAGTGCAAGTAGCTTTAGCCTGTTGACTTGGAATAGAGCTGTTACGTTTGACCTGGGGGGACTGAGGGTCCCCAGTTTGTGAGGACTCTTAATATGTTTTGTTTAAAACAGTTTGTTTAATTTTCTGTGCCAAATATACCAGGCAAAAAGCACTTTCCTGGTGACAGATTTTATTTCAAATATGGCCTCCACTGAATAAGTTGAGATCACTAAATTCATTTTGTTGAGGAACCAAAAATGGATGAAGCAAGATCCTGAACAGGCAAAATCAGTGCTTTGTTTACTAAGATAAGCCCTAAAACAAGGTTGTTTGCTAGCTAGTCATATTTTTAATTCTTATTTGTCTTTGTGGTCTGACATTTGCTCATACTGTGATAGCTTCATCAAAATACAGTTTTTAGAAAATGTATATTGCTTGTCATTGTTTCATTGACATAAAGAACAAGCATGTCAGAATTTTATGAGCAAAATATTAACTTGTATGGTGTTCCTAATGCGTATTAAGTTTACCAGAAATGAGGAGAGCCAGATACATATTAAATGAAATACTATTAATGGCTCTTACAGCAGAGGTGGTGAGGAATACCTCGTAATTATGGCGTACACATCCAAGGGCAGCATACTTTGTTCTGGAGGCTTAAGTAGGTAATTAGTATTGTGGTTATGGAGTTCTGAGTGATCTTAAATTAGGTTGGTCTTTGAAAATCATCCTTACTTTTAGCTCTGGAATGAATACAGTTAGTTACTATGAGAACACATCTCTTGGAGTTACCCACTGGGCAGGAGCACCAGAGGGGTGGAGGTGGCAGTAGGAGAGCAGCCACTGGTGAGGAAGGGAGCAAGGGGGAAAATGCTCTTGATACGTTCCTGTGGGCACAATGTACATGTAAAACCAGCACCTACACCTTATATTGTCTGAGCAAGGGATTTCCGAGACTGGATAGAAAGGAGGAAGGCTTTTAGTAAGGGAAGAGCGTGAAAGGTTAGCAAATAAGTGCAAGGTGGAGTTGCTACACTTGTCAACTTCCATGCAGCTGTGTCTATGCTGTAGCAGTGCTGGAGCAGCGTATAGCTCTGTAAGAGTGTTGATTAACAGCAGAACTGTGCTTAATGCAATATAGGTTAATACAGAGTCTTTCTTTAGGAGTGCCTCAATAAGGCTACGTGAGAACATAAGAGAAAGAGAGAGACCAATTCACAAAGCTCATTTAAACTGAGCAAGGAGCTCTGGAAAACAAGGGTGTCTTCATGCCTTTAACCATATTTACAGACCTGGTTGGTTTAATGGCATTCAGCAATAAATTCCATTGCCTTCGGGAGCAATTGATAAAGGTTCTGGTAACCGCCTGCTCCAATCTACTTTGGGGAATGTTAATAAACTGGTACCCAAGGACTCCTAGGTGTGTGCCGTGGAATAGAGGGAGCTAAATGTCAGCTAATTAAGCAGAGCTGAGACCATGGAAGATCTTGTGAGTTAAAAGTTAAATATTAATATCAGTTTCAAACTTTATGAAAAGCTGGCTTTGGCAGGGAAGCAGAAGAGATATATATCCAGCATGTTCATGACATTTTCGATTTCTAGTTAACCTTGCAGTCGCATTCAAAACTAGCTGAAGTTTTCTTAAAGCAAATTCTGGAAGAGCAGCCAATAAGGAATTATAACAACCCTTGAGGTGACACAGACATTAATGAAGGAAGAAAGAAAAAAGATTTCGATATGGCAGCATTTCTCCAATGGTGGAAAAAAAAAAAAAGAAGAAAATCTTCCCTGTCATATTAAATGTGACATGAGCGAAGGTGAGAGTTCAGAAAGCCTTGGTACTCAGCAGGGCTGTATATATCTGACTGTGTGTGTTGATTGGTTCTGCTAATTCCTGTGACCAGGCCTGAGGTCCAGCCAGTGTCAGCATCGCAGAAGCACAGGAGAAGCACCAAGTTGCTGCTGCTCAGACCGAAAATACACCAAAAATTAGGTCAGCACCAACCATTTGCTGTTGAGCAGGACCAAGGTTTGGGATGTAATTTTCAGTGTGATGCTGGTGCTTGTAAAGAGTGGGAAAATGAAGGTTAAGCACTGTGCAAAGTGTGTCACACAGTGACCAGGCCATCTTGAGCTGCTCTATCTTTGAATTTCATTGTTATCATTATTCATTATGAACTATGTTAGAAGAGTGGCTCTCAGGCCTAGTCAGGCTCGGGATCCCATGTGCTTGGCCTTGTACAACCAACAGAGTTAATTCACCTGGAACTCAAACCCCTGACACTATGTACCAGATAGATTATTGCTCCTTCATTTTCACAGGCTGAGAATGGACAGAGATTAAACAACCTGCCCACCTTTGGCTTTGTGGCCATTTCTAAACCACACAGCCATCTTTTTGGGTCTTCATAGGGACAGTAAATTATTAAAAAGTATTATTTGGGTGCACAAAATGGTGTTTAAATGTCTGTTTGTTGGTACCAAAGGAGATGGAGTCTTGTCTCAACTTCTTTTGCTGTATAAGCTATATCCTGGTGACTGATTAATAATTCTCCATTGCATTTGGTTGAGTTAGGGGTTTTCTGCTGTGCTCAGCTGCATAGGCTGGCAGCAGGACAGAATGGTTGTGCCCCCAGCCTGCTGCATACTGCTCTGCCCATTGTGGCATGCAAAGTGAACTGTAAAATGTACCCTGTTTCATCCAGCAAGACACTCCTGGCTCTTCTGGAAGAAGAAGAATAAGAATCAGTCTCGTTCCTAATCTGCGAAATTTGTGACTGATGGATGCAAAGAGAGCACCCAAACACGCTGCATGAGTCTCTAGTTGCCTTATGCCTACATGGCTAAAGGTAGGGGGGAAGCTGGAGCTGTGCCTCCTATGAGCCTTTGGTTGTCAAGATACCCCATGTGTGTTCTTCCCTCCTAATTCTCCCATTACCACCAAATTTCAGAATATAAAACTAAGTGTCTAGATTTGGTAGATTGTACGGTTTCAATTATCTTCCTTCCTTCCAGTCCCCTGGGCTTAATACCAGTTCAGATGGTGTTGCTGTCCCACAACCCTCAGCCTGTGAAGCTGCCTTTCCTAAAGAAGCTTCCCATGCATAATTAAACCCTAACACTCAGCTTGTGCTTTAACACTCACCTATCTGGAATGGGCCTCAAGGCTTCAGCTGAAGCCACCATCTCTCCCTGAGCCCTCCCAGCCGTGCCTTACACCCATGCAGGAGCAGAGGGTCTCACGGTCATCTGGGGATGGTGCAGCCTGGGAGGACTCCCAGGGAGTGGGAATATGTAAGGTTGGTTTTCTCGGGGTAACTTTACTTTGACTTTCAAAGGCTTTACCTTTTATGACCAGGTAAGACCATAAAGAGAATTTCAAGATATTTGGTGTTTTCTGCGCCTGAGTCATCGTTCATACAGCCTTTGACTGTGCTTTTCATCAGAGCAACCCAAACATGCCAAAGCACCTTACCAGGGTGAATAAGTATCTTTACCCACAACTTAAAATAACAAGGATTAGAGACAAAATTTGGTAGAAAGGGGACTATAAATTGCATGTCCTCATTCCTTGTCCAACTCCTGATTCTCTGCACTACATTACTTCACCTGACATAGGTACTGGGTTGTAGATGTGTTACTTTCATTATTAGTTATTATAATGGTCTTTGTATTTCCATGGTGCGGGCTATCACGAAACTTTGCATCAAAAGATTGTCTGTGGCATGCTGCACCAAAATCAGCACTTTCTTTCTCCTTTTCAAAGCCCTTGATTACACCGGCCCAGGTGAGGGAAGGACTGCAGCACAGCAGGAAGTCACAGTTTATGTGGATTGCTGGTCTTCATTCCCACCCGACAATCTCTCCAGTGGTGCTCACATTCCAGGATCTTTCAGCAATATCAGATTCCAGATTCAGATTTCCAGCAATATCTCCTCACCTACGGGCTTTTTCGTATAATGAATGTCAGGGCTCTAGTAGCTGCTCGCAACTAGTCTGAGGAATAACCTGGTGGTGCTGAGCACAGCCAGGATGTTTCAGGGCAGCATGACAGTCGAGATCCTTCTGGGATGAGCCACCCTTGTGCTGGGGACACTCAGGAGCAGCAGGAATGACTAGGAAAGATGTGAACTCCACGAGGGTTGCAGTTACAAGGCTTCCTCTTACAATAGCACAGTATCATGCACAAGGTAGATCCTGATTTCAGATTGCCTCATCTCCCCAAAATGAGTCACTCTTCTGTTTTCCCCATACTTTTACTTCTCCTATACAGTCAGTCCTTAAACTCCCAGGAAACCCACCTGTCTGCTGTCTTCCAGGCTCAAAAAAGGGACAGACATGAAGATCTGTCTGCCTGCAGCCCTTTCCCACCCAGAGCCTGTAAGGAATGAGAAAGTTGCATGTTCTCTCCATGGAGGAGTCTTTTTAGGTTAAGACTCCTTCTCCTTAAGGGGAATTTTCACAGTCTGTTTCTGCCCAGAGATGCTGCACTGTGGAGGGTTTTACAAGTACTGGGGAAAAGCCTTGGAGTATCTCAGTGGAATAAAAGAGAGCTGCTCTCTCCTTAGTGGGAGCTGGAGGCTGGGACACCAGGAAGGATGCACTATAGGCACGAGCAGGCACTCACCTCTAACTGACTTGGCAAAGTCTCCATGGTGGGAGAAGTTCCTCAGCCTCTACAAACAAGCATGTGTTTCGTGGCATCACTTTAAGAGTGATTCTGCTCTGGGCAGAGGTGCAGACCTGGCAGCCGCAGTACTTGTGGGGTGGCCATGGCAATTGCTGTGTGTTTGGTGCATCCTCCATGTTTCTCCACAGCTCTTCCATGAAGTGCAGAATTACTCCAGACTTTTGTACTTGAGAGATTCCTGGCTTCTCTTCTCTGATGGATATGTGGGGCTTGATCTGTTGCTCTGTTTTATATTTAAAGACTGTATCTTCCATAGTCATTGTGGACTTGACTTCCATCTTGCTTTTCATCTTTTTTCCTTTTCGTCCTCCTCCATCCTTCTGCCCAATCTGCTTATTGTATCCACCTATTGTCTTTCTTCAAATAGTAAGGGCACAGCTCATGTTTTGTATTACACATTGGCACAAAACTTAATGTCATGGGCTGTCTAATTTCAGAGGGTTCCTGAAATATTGCTGCGATAGAAATAACAAAGAATATCACCAGCTCTGGCTGTTCCTCTTCTGGAAGGATCTTCCATCTCTCCTGAAAAGCCTGTAAACAACCCTGGATACATCTAAGAAAGCCCAGCTCTCATGAAACTGAATGAACAGCTCCTTAATTCATTTGAACATGATGGCAAAAAGACAAAACACAAATAACGGTGATCAGCCATCTGATCTTTCACCTTTGCATCCAGGTGAAAACACAGATTCTTAACTTTTGAGCCCTTCAAATGATTTCCTGATGAGCTTCAGCAATGGCAACAAGACTTAAGCTGCCACAGTTCAAGGAAAGCCAGTTTGAGAGCTTCTTTTATACTTCACAGTTTTGGGATTTAGTTCTATATGACAACTGTTTTTAATAACATATTAGTTTACTTTGACAGGAAGCTGATATTTTGTGACTGTGTTCAGGAAGGCAGGTAGGTTACACTTCCTTAGCATGGCTCTCAGCAATAAGTTGGTGTCTGCATGGATGGTACTGCTACCTGCCCCATTCACCACAAGATCTTGTCTTGACTGTGCAAGAAATTAGGAAGAATAACTTCTACGCACATGCAACACACAGGGGGAATTGTTTTCCAGACACTTTTAGTTGTCAAAAGCAGTAAGGGAGGAATGATTGTATGACCTCGTGACAGACTTATCCTGCTGGTGGTTGTTTACTGGATGACTTAAGGAAGAAAAGCATTTAGCTAAAGTTTAGTGATATCTGGGATGTAACCTGTGTGTAGCTAGAGCATTGCTTACAGCAATGTAGTCTGGAGCCACCAGAATTATTCTAAGATGCTCTTCAAATCCTCGTGGTGAGTTACCATTTACAGCAGTGCTTTCAGGCTTTTTAGACTCTGTATAAGCCACAGATTTGTATGGAAGGTCCTGTTTGGTTAACGTTTATAGGAACATCTCCATTTCAGAGATGGTGTATTCAGAACACCTTTCAGGTAGTGTATACTCTCTTCCAGTTACAGAGAAACTTCAAGGAAATGTGGCACGTGTTGTGACATTCGTATTACTCTCCTAAATACTGCAAGTGCCCAATTCTCTTCTTCATGGGACTTGTTTTGTACCAGGAAAATTTCAGGGATTTGACTGAACTTACTCCTGATGCTCCCAAAGGAGAAATGAACCCAACATCTTGACATGGTTACAAGAAAGAGTTTTTCTCATGGACTAATTGTCCAAATAAGATTTCTGACTACAACAGTTTCTTCCTCAAGAGCCAGACTATTTTCCATGCTTTCAATTTGACTTCCCTAAATCTGGACATAAGAAATGCATCAGCCTCAGTAGGACACAAGGAGTTTATTTAAAACACATCTCAAAAAATCTAAGCTCTTCTATTTTGACAGCTTCTTCATGGTTCTCTACTACTGAAGGTTATTCTAAGAGATGCTTCAGACAGAAAGTAGGAGTTATCTTAGACTTTTTGAGAATGGATGATTAGGTTATAAAGCATTGCATGAAGAGCTGAGATATGTGTATAAAACTTTATTACCAAACCAAAGCAACTCATCGAGTATCTGGGGCTTTTCTTGTTCAAGTTAAGAACAGATCTGCAGAATTTTTAAACTGACACTTCATGGACATTGTCCATATTAACACTGTCCATATTAACATGAACTTGTCTGTGAGTAGCCAGATCTAGGAACAGTCTTCTCAACACCAAGTCCCATCTCTAGCAGCTCTTGTTCAGGGTTGTACCTTGGATGATGAATTAATTATACCTAGAATACAGAGGTTACGTTTTTTCTTTTTTGGTGTGTTTTTCCACTTCTTTCTCCTACAGAAAGATCTGAAAAAAACTTAGTTATGTGAAAGAAGACACAAAGCCCCTCCAGCTCTGCTCCAGGACAGGAGACCTCCAAGCTTCCTTCTGGATGGAACTCCTTTCTTGAGACCTCACAGAAATCAATAAGAATGGGATTTCTCAACTTTAGTTCTGCTTTTTGTGCCTCTGAGACCTGGTCTCACAATATCCATCTCAACAAACAGCTCTTCTGCTGCTTCTGTAGCAAACCCAAGATCATTTAGATCAAAAGCAGCTTGGCCACAGAGACATTTCTAGCTTCGGTAGACATGAGTCCTTCCACAGAGAAAAGCTGTGGGTCCTAAAGATTGAATGGTGTCAAACAGAGGTATCTGACAATGGAATCAACAAGCCTCTGCATCCTCTTACCTAGAGCCTAGACTGATTGATGTTGATGGACATATGTTAAATCACTGTACCACTATCCAGCACTCTTATTTAGGTAGGGCTAATTTCTCTCTACCCATTCCTTGTTACTTTCTCAGGGCTTGTAAATAACTGTTCCAGAAACTGCTAACAACTTTTTAAGGAAATTCGTTTCATGTTCCATATAGAGGTTGACTACTTATGAGTGCATAAAACAACTATCAAATCTGTGAGATCACATCTTGCTGGTTGGTATCATCTTATTTGGCATTCTAACAGGCAAGATAACTTTATGCTCATATCACAAATTTCTAGATGACACAGTTTGTTGCTTGCATTTAACCTCATTAGCTTCCCGTTATTTCATCTTGCACTTGTTCTACTATCAGGAGGACACGTGTTTTGGAGTACTTTGTACAAATCCTCCAGACAAGTGTTTTCCTATGCCTCCATGGCAAGAATTTGTGTGTGTGTGTATTTAGGGAAGATTCAGCCTCATTTTTGAACTGAAATTCCCAGTTTCAGTCTGACCTCTGCTCTTTGATTCTGCCTGGACAAGTTTCCTCTGGGCCAGTTTCTTCACTCCTGGGAACAATCAGGCACAACCCCTTATTTCAGACAAGGTACCAGCATCTTTGGATAGGTGTGTCACCAGAAATAACAACTTTTACTGGTCAAAACTTGAATAAACTGAAGAAGAGCAGGATAGGAGTGCCTGGCAGATATCCACCTCTCTCTTCTGCAGCTGATGGTGCAAGGAGCAGCTCGGATTCCTGGTCATTCAGTCCAGGTCTTCCAGAGTTTGTGGCAAAGGTGAACCCATGTAGGAAAGGAGAGAGTGAGAAACAGAGATATGCATGTCGTGCATGTCTTCTGGTTTCTAAACCTGCCTGTATCACAGGGAGGGGTCCCACCTCCCATCTTGAAGCAGGGACCTCTTCTGCCAACCTCTGGTCTAGCAAACCTGCAGTCCCAGCTGTGCTCATGTGCAGCATTGGCCATGTGTCACTGCTCACTCTGGCAAAGCAATTTTGCAGTGGCTGTTTCACTGATGGGTTGCAGACTTACTTCTTTTTGGAGGTAGTTACCTCCAAGAAATCTCCTCCAGGTCATGATCAGAAGGGCAACTTTGAAGTTATTGAAGTGTAATCCCTGAAGTAAATTGTTCTTCACCATGTGAAGGCTTCTGAATTAAGGCAAAGAACAGAGATCTAACTAAAGCAGAGCTGGGGAACAGTCTTACACTACATAACCTGGCCAGTACCATGTACTCCAAGGTTCATGAATTTCTAAAGGGCTCAGGCTTGGTCCCTGCCCTTTCTAGAAATTAAGACTCTGTGCTGCTGTTCCCTCCAAGTTGTTTGTTTCCTGCTGAGTGCTTGTGTATTTTCAAGGAAAGGCTCTGAAACCCCAGGGACAAGCAAAAAGGGAAAGTCTGTAGAGGAGCCAGGCTTTAGAGGAGAAGGGAAGGGCTAGGACAGAGTCATGAAGGCATGAGGAGTGAGGAAATATGAAAAGAATAAGCAAAAGAGGTAGAAAAGGCCTGGTGTGGGTCAGGGTTTAGAGTATGGCTGCATGAGGCTCAAAGAGTACCAGGACCTGGTGAGGGGAAAACCCAGACCAGTTGAACTCATGAGCAGAGAGGAGCTATAGGTGTACCAGGGAAAATTAAATACTATTGGGATTTTTTTTTTTTCAAGAATGACCTTTTAAAGTATTTTTTCATTAAAAAAAACAAACAACCTGGCACTAACAAAATTGTTAAAAACTAAGCAAGTGTTGACTGTCCCCCCCCGGACAACCATGACAGTAGTGCAGGTGGCAGGATAGTATCTGCTGAGGGATGCAGAAAACACTGAGCTGCCCTTCTTTTCCTCTAAAATGTGAGAAAAGTTATTTACAAAATCAAAAAGAAGATCCTCAAAGGCAATTAAATAAAAGATAAGTTTAAACTAACTTTGAGGGAGAGAAGAGGAAAAATTCAGGTTATTCAGGAAAAGAACAGGCCAAAACGCAAACTCCAGGAGTGATCTCAGGGATTTGTTTTTCAACAGTCCCATGATGGAGCTGGTGGTGAATCTGCAGACCTGAGCAGTGCCTTGGGAGTATTTTGTGCTGCATCAACCTGCTGTAAGATGCAAACCTCACTCTCAAGGTGACATTCTCCAAAATAGAGAAACCTCTGCAGAGACTCCAGCTGGCCCCAGAAAAGCTTGTCTGGGGAAATGGATTAAGATTTGGGGAGCCTAATTTTGGCCCCTTCCCTCTGAAGCAGTGAGCTGAGCACACAGGTATGGTAGAGCCTTCTTGCTGCCCATGCCCCAGCCATCCCCACTCAGTATTACATATTGAAAATACATTTAGGATGCATCCCAGGCATGCTCTGGAAAAGGATGGCTTTTATACTGACCCATTTTCCCGGCATACCGAGAGCAACACGTGCCAAGCAGTGGTCCCGGGCATCAGGCATCCCCAGCATGGCAGCCTACGTGATGGGAGAGTCTTCAGTGCCAGGGATTAGAGCTCCCTCCTTTCTTAAGGCTTGCGCCAATGTTTCTGAGGAAAGAAAGATGCCCTGAGTCCTGTCAGGAGTGGGATAGGATGGGTAGGTGTGCTTAGGGTGAGAGATAGGAGGAGAGCTGTCTCTGGAGTGAGTTAGGAGCCCCATGGGGACACAGGTGACAACTTGCTTCTGTCCTGGGGTCCTGCCTGGAGGTTGAGGTACTGCTTGCCCTCCACTTGTGAGGCTAGAGGAGAGGAGGGCCTTTATCCCCCTCTTCACTCAAAGACCAACATGCTAAAATCAATAGCACCATCTGAAGCACAGCGAAGTTTCCTAGGGGTGCTCAAACTCCCAAGTCCCCCAGCTTGCATTACAGTCCCTGCCTTGCCAGGTCCCCTCCTCTGGCACTGCTGGCGGGGCCAAAGCCTCGCCTCGCCGTGACACCCAGCGCAGCAGTTTTCTGGAGTCTTTTGATGTGGTGGCTGCAAGAAACCCACTGTCAGTCACATGCTGTGTGTGTGCGCTGCAGGTCTAGAGGTCTCGTACTTATTCATTCTCGCCACAGCTCCAAGTCTTCATTTTCTTGCCCCGGGAAATGCGCTTAATTATTTATTTGTATTGGACTCAGGCTTGTAATACTTGGGTGCACACTACAAAGCGGCGTGTGAAGAACTATTGCTGGCTGCTGTCGCCCATCAGCCCCCCGCTTGCCCCCGGCCCCTGACAAGATAACTAGCCCCATCGACTACACATTAAGATACACATTAAGTAAAAAAGAACAGTGAGGTCTTCCATGCTTGTAGTCCTGTAAAAAGCACTGGAGCTGACATGTCCAGAAAAATTAACCTGTGGCGAGCCTGTTCCTCCTCTGGTGCCCCCTAAAATGGCTTCATCAGGGACATCCTCCAGAATTTGGCTGGGGTTGGGGCAAGAGGGCAAAGCTGGCTTTTCTGTAAGCTCTGCCACCCCCAGCAGCCACACTAGCACCTGGCTAGGTCATACCCAGGTGGCCATGGTGCCACCTCCATCAGCTGGTGGCCAGCGCAGTGTGATGCTGGAAAAAGAGGAGCTACTGGGCAGAGGGACAGCAAAAAAGTTAATTAAAGCTGGTGCTTTTGAAATTTAATTAATATTGCTTGCCCATTTGCTGTAGGATTTCAGCCTGGCAAGCCTGCAATTGCAGTGGTGTCACCTGCCAGAGCTGAGCTCTGCTGTCACCTGGCTTTGTCCAGGCAACAGCTCTGCGGGCAAGCTAGTGGCTCTGCCCCAGGCTCAGTGTTCCAGCTTGTGTCCACCTTTCCCAATACCCACAAAAATATCTTGTCCACTGACTTTGAGATGCCTGAGAATTTGCCAGATGGCCTGTCTCATGGTGTGCTCCTGGTGGGATCACTGTGAAGCCAGGTGCTGTCTGGAGCAGGTCAGAGCTGCACTCCAGCAGTTTGGAGCTGGACAAGTAGGATGGGAAGCACCAGGGATGGCCAGTGTCTGGGTCATCCCTAGATATTATGGGGAGGTGTGATTTGGAGTCAGGCAAGAAAACTAAGTTTCCCCGGGTGTTCAGCAAACCACATGCTGGGACAGGTGCTCCTCACCCTAGATCTGCTCTCTGTTGGTTCACCTTGGAATACATATGAGATTGCATGTCTTCAGGGAAAACTCTCAGTGCTGGCAGGGAATCACACCCTTGAACATTTAAATAATCATGCAAAAACCTTGTGTCAAGGGTAGCTACCACAAGGGCTTTCCACACAGCATGGTCAGGACCAAATCGCTTTTCAGCCACTGGAGCACAACCACTGAACACATTCCTCAGCTCCCTGTGTGCCAGGTTGAGGCTGCCATTGGGCCAAGTGGTGGGAACACGTAGTGAGTCCATCAGCATCCTTCTCCCAGCTGACCCCACATATTCACCCATCTAAAGGAGACTCCAACCCATGGCATGGCCTCTCTGCCCATGCCACTCTCACAGCTGGCGTGTCTCCAAGCAGGCCCCTGTGCTCACCTCCCAGCCTGCTGCTCCTCCCTAAATAGAGCTCCACACTGCAGGGGATCACAAGTAGACATCTCAAGAGATGTCTATCTTTTATCCTAGCTTTGACAGTGATATTTTTCTTATTCTTAAAGAGTAAGAGAAACTGCTCCTTTCTTCCAGCCCCTGCACAGCTCCCTTGCCAGGGGATGTGTGTTTTGCAGCTCTCTGCTCAGGTAGCAGAGTGGGAAATCAGTCATGCCGGACCACAGCAAGGTTTTGCTCCTTCATAAACAGGAGCTGGAATTTGAGTAGCAGGATTTATTAATCATTTTCAGAGGATCTAAAAAGCAGTCCGGATGGCACTGGGATTATGGCATGGATCTGAGAATCAGGAAAGATCTTTGCATTGTCTGGCTCTGCCACCAACTTCTTGCATGACCTCAGGCATATCACTTTGCTGCTTCCTACCTTGATCTGCCCATCTGGCAAGCGGAGATAATACCACCCTGCCTCGTACGGCTATTGGGAAGATAAGTTTGTCTTCGTTTTTTGAGGTACTGAGATGCTACAGGAGATGGATAATGAGACAGACAGAAAGATAGCTAGATAAATCAATCTCTCCTCATTCAAGTGAAAACAGGCACTGCAGGTGCAGTGTTTGAGATTAATCATCAGAAAAATTAGTTCCCTCAGTATCTTTTCAGGAGGAAGAAACAGCCGTAGGGCCCAGTCTTGAAGAGAGTTATGCACATGAGTAACCTTAACTTGAATTCAAAGAGAGCGCACAAGTAAAACTACTCACATGGGCAAGTGTGCACGACAGCCGCAACTTCTGAAAATGCCTAAATAAATGATGTGTCCCAACTGAAACATGTCCCTAAGGCACCGGGATGCTTTTAAATATTCCCCTCAGACATTTATTTCTGCCCTTTATTAGCCAGCTGCTATAATAGCAGCTGGCTTTCTAGAAGAGAAGGGTTCCAGCTTTCTTTGCAAATAAAATGAAACAAAACCAAACACAAATATGTTACTGATGGGCCTTAAACATACTGTAATTTTACATATACTATAATTGTATTATTAATTCAAATTAACCTGTTACACTTTCAATATTATATATTATGTTTGCCCTATGTGAAACCTCGTCAAATATATTTGTCCTCCCTTTTTCCTGTTTGACGTATCAGAAAAGGGAAACTTTAAAGGCAGCTAAGTGTTATTTGAACTTCTCTACCACTGTGTCCTGTAGGATTCACTTTTTTTTTCCTCCAGATCAGAGCATGTAGCCCTTTAATATGCCAGACTGGAGTCAGAAACTGAATGGGGTTATATATTCAGTTGCCATAGTTGCCATATGGTGCCAACATTGAATGAAATAAAATAAAAGTCCAGAAGGACTGAGAAATATTGGGGCAGCCCGCACAACACTGATGCCAGGGCAAAACCCAACCCTGGCGGAGGATAGCAAAAAAAAACCCAACCCCAAATGGCCAAAAATCCACTGGGAAGGCAGAGGAAAAGCCTCACGGAAGGGGAAGCCAGAGCAGCACCGTGTTGGGATGTGTCCGAGCCCAGGAGGCGCGGGAGAGCCAACCGAGGCGGTACGAGCAGCCGAGAGAAAAACTCATCGGAGCGTGAAGTGGCGAACAGTCCGAACAATTGTCACGACAAGAGGAAACGCATCTTAGCCCGGCTCAGCCTCGCCTATCCCGGGCGAACAATTCACCAGCCGGAGTCTGCTGGCATGAAAGGCGGCTCAAAGGAAACCAGAGGGCGAAGGCTCTACAGAGAAAAAGAGCAAGGAACTAAAACCAAGTGGATGTAAACAAATAGGATAGGACTGGGAGGCATCCAGTGTGGGTTTAGGGATGGGGAAGATATTATAAACCTGCTGGGTTTCTGTGCGTGTTGTGAAAAGGGTGGCTGGGAACGTGGTGTGTTACAGATACAAGAACTAAAGATTTTAGGTGGTTATAGTAGGTGATGAGGGAAAAAATACCAGGAGGGGAGAAAAAAAAAAGAAAGATTAAAAAAGAGAAAAAATATTGAAAAAGAGAAAAAAATAGTAACTCCCCATTCTATTTAAAATTTCTTATTTCAGTATTCACAAGAAGTTATAGGATGCTCACTAAGCTGAGCACAATTCAGAGCACCCTCAGATCAATATTTCTTCCACTTTTAGTTAACAGAGCCCTCCCATTCTAATTAAAATAGCTTCATGAGGACTGAGAGTTGATTCCAGAAACTCAAGCTATCAACATTTGCAGATTTATATATAGAGAAAAAAAAAAAAAAATTAAGCTACCAGGAAACTAGCACCCAGGAGTGCCAATATTATCAGGAAAATTAGAAGGGCTCTGAAATCCCTCCCAAGTGTCTTGAGGAACTTTGAGCCACATCTGCCGCCTACATAAAGCAGGTCTAAGGGAGTAAAAGGCTGCAAAGATCTACCCCTCTGCAGGATCTGGCCCTGGTTTCAGCTATATTTGGGTGAAATATATAAAATGTTCCAAAATCTTGGCCATGGATCGATTGCAAGCCGGTAGCTGCGTTTGCTGGAAAACAATTCAAAAAATCAAACACTGAAGCTAACAAAAGGAGCACCATCCCCTGGTCCTTCTGGGAGCAGATTTAATGCCAGAAACAAGGCAAGGGACGGAAAAAAACCTGCCTAGATGTAAATCCATAGGCAGGTATTTTTATATATCAACGGGGGAGAAATCTGGTAGATCTAAAAGGTTGGTACGTACTGTGCATACTGTATTTAACAAAAGTCTGCAGAGGAGGAGGAGGAGGAGGAGGAATACTGTACAGCCACCAGCACAAGGGGAAGCAGGGGGACTCCTGCAAGAAACCATAATTAAGCTGCAAGAGACTCCTGCTCCTCTCAAAATGAAGAATGGAGAGAACAAGAAGCGGCCAATGTGGCTTCATAAGGGACTGCGCAAAGATCTGAGGCTTTAAATTTTTTTAATTAAAAAAAAAGGAGGAAAAAAAAAAAGCTGTAGTCAAAATGAGAAAGTAAGAGGGGGCAGGGGAAAGAATCAAACAAGCATACTCAAATTCAGTTAGGGATTATAGGGGAAATAATAAGGATGAGGGGAAAAAAGAATTTAAAGCTAGCCAAAGAACTTAAAAAGGGCTTTAAAACCTGTATCAAAGGGAAGAGACATTCTGGAGAGACAGTAGGCCCATTAATTAATTAGAATGGGATTAAATTAAAGGTGAATCAAAAATGGCTGAACTGATGAGCTTTAAAATAAAAACATCTATAAATAATAATAAAAGAATTTGAGGCGAATTTTGTAGGAAGCTCAGAAAACTCAATAAAATAAAAAACAAGTGTAAAAACAGTGGAAAGAGGTGTAGCAAATTATCCACTCTTTTTTTTTTTTCCTGCTTTTTGGTCACAGGTTGTCTGAGAGCATATTATAGGTTTCTGAGATGTCCGTTATTACATATTCTTGCGCGGTGTTTTCTGAAATATTATTTGTGAAGCATGCATCGATGCTGAGTTGTTCACTGTGAGCATTTGTTCCTCAAACCTGAGGCTATGTGGGTTCATCTGAGTGGACAGACAGGTCAGGGCTTGTATTGCTCTCTCTTGTGCAAGTGGGCGGAAGGTCCCCATCAGGAACCAGCTTGCCCTCAGCCTGCCTTCTTCAGCATGGCAGTTTATTTTCTGAAAATATTCTTACAAATATACTTAAAGCTGGCTTTTAACAAGTAGTCCTACAACAAACCTGTTTACCCACATATCTACAGGATCTGAACTGGAATTTCTTAAGGACACACAGAATAAATAAGGCACTTCAGTTTGAGTCTACAAAATACGACCATATATAAACTACCTAACCTGGATTTCTTCACCACTAAGGGAGTTGGCTAACAAATTTCCTAAAGCTCTGCCAATGTCTTTTCTTAATGAAAAGCTGAAGAGCTGTAGGAAAATTAGGAAGAAAATGTTAATGATGCCAGAAGAAGGCGGGTCCTGCTTGTTTTCTGGTAAGGATAACGGATCTACTGTACCAATTCAAGGCAAGGAACAAATGAGCGAAACATCAGTTGGGGCTTGTCTATATAGGGAAATTGGCCAAAATAAGTGTTTCTGGCCAAAAAAAAAAAAAAAAAAGAAGAAGACTAAGAAATAACTGCTCTGGAGCCCTATGTGGGCAACATCCCCAGATAAATGAGGTTTTGGTTCCAAATAATCACCTTATCTTCAGAGTGGAGTTTTCTAGAACCAAATGCCTTTTACTTTAGAGCAGATTATCCATAGCATGTATTTCAAATGTTGGGATCATTTTTATTTCACTGTAGATATTCCAGACTTTTTTCTCCAGGCAGATAAATCCTTGCAGCCAGATCTGAAGATGTTGAGAGCCAAAGGGCATCTTTCCATTGGCTTCAGTGGAATCAGGCACTTAAGAGGTTAACAGAGCAAACAAGGAGCATGGATTTGTGAAAAGTGAATCTTCACCTGCAAACACTGAGTTCCTTTTTATAGAAATAGAAAATTTGTGAATTCAAGTCTGATGCTCAAAATACGTGGGATTATCCATGTGAGCACAGTTCAGGACTGCTCAGTTGGGTCCTTGGATTTTAATAAAACAGTCACTGCTGTCTCCCGGCATCTTACTCCCAACATTAATTCAGATTGACATGGTTTTGAACATCTCTCAGCAGAAAGAACATAGGAATGGCAACCAGCTGATCTAGGGGAGCCTCTGGTGGCATCTCAACAGGGCAAGACCCTGACACAAGCTCCGGCAGCACAAGTGAGGATGTGCAGATGCACTTGGCAGCCCATGATGGACACCAGTGATATTCAGTGCATCTTTTTCTCTGCCCCATGTCACCCTGTCCCTCTCTGCTGCAGCCCCACCACAAATGCCTACCTCACTTCAAACTTGAAGTGTGCTCTCCTTATTACAACCAGACTAATGAGTGTACCCATATGCACTTCATCCCATACCTGAGCCCTATAGACTTCTAAAGGCTATGAGCATGTGCTGAAATGATTTGCAGAATGAGGATCTTATTTACCTGCTGTTTTAATGATCTAAAAGAAGTGGTGAATGGTTTGTTAATGTAATGTGCAAACAGCACTACGCTAGGTGGATTTGGAAATCCCAAAGATGAGAGCAAAATAATGTAAAGGAATCTGAAAAGGCAGGAAAAATGAGCGGAGAATAAAATGAGATTCAACATAGAAAATAGAAGCTACTACATTTGTGGAAAAAATAATCTAAACCCCAGATATTCAATCAGTGATAAAAACCCAAGAAGCAGTAATGCTGGAAGAGATCTAGAGATGATAGTGTGGAGTAAATTAGACATGAGTTTGCCTTGAGATATGGCAGCAAAAAAAGGCCAATTTGATTTGGGGCTAAAGACATCACATCACAGCGCAAAAAGGTAATAGTCCGTCTGCATATGGCTCTGGTGCAGTAGTGCCTGCAGTATTTAATTATGGGCACCACATTACCTGAAAGATAGTGACAGATTGAAAATTATTCAGAGGAGAGCAATAAAAATAGTTCAGAGGCTGGCAGGATTGAGTTATGAACAAAGGCAGAGTAATACAGATGCAGAGCCCACGCCAGTGAGGTGCTTATCCCCACAAGCAGGAGCGGGTGGTGGCAAAGCTGGGTCTGTCCTTCACCAATTGTCCCTTATTTTAACACAGAATTGGTATGTGCGTGGCCCCAGTGCTGGCAGCATCTGGCGAGGGAGTGGGCGTGCAGCAAAGTGGCTGCAGGACCACTTGGCTGCAGGACCCACTTGAGATGCACATTGAGAAACGGGAGCAGAAAAGGGAAGAAACAAGAAAAATTCAAATATTGGAGCAGAGGTTCAAGTCACTGGCTCCTCCAAAGCCTCTGTTTCGGGGTGCTGGGTCAGGTGGCAATAAATACCCCAGGTGCAGGGAAAGGTTTGAAACCCAGGTTATGGCTTGATGGACACCCCTTTAATCATAGAATCATTAAGGTTGGAAAAGACCTCTAGGATCATCAAACCCAACCTTCATCCCAAATGTAGCACACACTCTGCCTCCAGGCCAGGGAAGGGAGGAGGCAGCAGAGTCAGAGGCTGAACACTCAGCTTGGTGTGGCCAAACCTTCCTCCACGTGACTGATCAGCCTGTGAGCTACTGTGGAGGTATGGGTGGAAACTCATGAGCAACAGCAAGTCAAAGAAAAAGATGGGAATGAAAATGGGTATGGGAAAGGCACCATGCAAACAACAAGACAGAGGGATGCTCATGAATAGAAAGAGATGGGAGGAAAGATTGAGGATGGAGGAATGGAAGACCAGAACCTTTGCAGCTCCAATACCCAGCCTAACTGAAAATCTGAAAAAATGATGCTCTTGTACCTGTTTGAATTTCCCTGTTTTGTTTTTTTTTTTTCTTGGTAGGATACATGTGTGTTTGTTGAGTTGGGAGAAAGTGGAGAGAAGGTGCTTCACAGAAGCTGGAGGACAGGTAAAAGAGCCAGGCCAGGGAGCCCAGGTAAATGCAAGAGTCTTTGGGAATGGATAAAAAGGTTAGGGGAGGGGAAGACGAGCCTTTTTTGCTTTCTTTCTAAAAAAAAGAATTAGCTAGGGAGAAATAGTACGTAACAAAGGGCCACAATAAGAGCTGTTTGTTACAGTGAGGGAAAATCTGGTACAGAAATTTTGCAAATATTGGCAACTTCAGAGATGGACAAGATAATGTAATGGGGTGCAGTTCTGAACAGAGGCTTTCTGCTACCAGGGGCAGATGTGGATGCTCCTTTCCAAAATCTTCTGAATATCCTGAATCATCCTTTGATGCACCTTATCAAAAGCACAATTTAAAGCTACAAGTAGTGGACAATTATCTTCTAAACAGACAGAAACAAGCTATTCTGTGCTGGTGAGGGACGTGACAATGTTGCGTGTGTTGAGATGACCTGACTGTGAGCTGCTTAGCGTATCACTTAAGCACAGTGCCAGTGCTTCCCGATAGCACCTCCGGCTGTTTGTTTTGGTATAAGTCAGTTCTTGCTGATCTACCTTCCACTTCCACTCTGTAAGAGAAGTGTCTGGTTTAATGGAGAGGATGCAGTCAGGGTCTGCTTGGCACACAGACTCTGGCAAGCAACTTTTCTATCAGATACATCTTTATTCTATGTCTGAAAGTATGATGGCATCAGCGCTTTGAGAGCAGATTCATGCTGTATCTTTAAGATTTCCCTGGATTTGGGGCATGTAGATGCCACTTTAAAAGCACTGTCATTTCCTGTATTTGAAAGTGACTCTTTTCTGAATAGTATTTCACTGGGGATTTTCTTTGAGAGGAGAACAGAGCTGGATGAAAAGAGTGCAGATTTACACACTTTTTTCTCAAGTTGAGCCCCTGTGCAAATGTGCTCCGTTCACATTCCTCCCTCCTTTTTTTTTTTCATCTCATAAATTTAAAATACATATAAAATTTGTACAGGTGCCCTGCTGTTCAGCAGCTCTGATAAAGACAAAGGCGCTTGTCACTGTAACTGGAAAACTGGTTACAATATAGGACGAGAGGCTGAGCCTGCAGTGGTTGATGTGCAGCCAGAAGCCCACATCCCCCTGAAAGGAGCCTCACCAAACCTAGTGGCTTGGTCATTGGCTAAGGAGGACATCTGCTTCTAGCCTTTCCATATTTTACCCAGTCATGGTTTAATATAAACAAGCAGGGAGGATGGAGATGCGTGTGGCAGGACCCACACCTTGGTACAAACCCAGGTGAGCAGCGATCAGGGCAGAGAGGGAAGAGCATGGCAGCTACCATCTGCAGGGTCAGGCTAAGCCTGGAAGTGGAAGTCTAGTTCTTATTTCTTATAGACTTTTATTGATATCATTGCTTAACGCCTTCGTGGTGTACATTAATAAATACTTCCATTGTCCATGTATGGTTTACTTTTTTAAATGCATTCCCGAGAAGGAGAAAACCTTTCTCCTTTCCTTTCCTTTCCTTTCCTTTCCTTTCCTTTCCTTTCCTTTCCTTTCCTTTCCTTTCCTTTCCTTTCCTTTCCTTTCCTTTCCTTTCCTTTCCTTTCCTTTCCTTTCCTTTCCTTTCCTTTCCTTTCCTTTCCTTTCCTTTCCTTTCCTTTCCTTTCCTTTCCTTTCCTTTCCTTTCCTTTCCTTTCCTTTCCTTTCCTTTCCTTTCCTTTCCTTTCCTTTCCTTTCCTTTCCTTTCCTTTCCTTTCCTTTCCTTTCCTTTCCTTTCCTTTCCTTTCCTTTCCTTTCCTTTCCTTTCCTTTCCTTTCCTTTCCTTTCCTTTCCTTTCCTTTCCTTTCCTTTCCTTTCCTTTCCTTTCCTTTCCTTTCCTTTCCTTTCCTTTCCTTTCCTTTCCTTTCCTTTCCTTTCCTTTCCTTTCCTTTCCTTTCCTTTCCTTTCCTTTCCTTTCCTTTCCTTTCCTTTCCTTTCCTTTCCTTTCCTTTCCTTTCCTTTCCTTTCCTTTCCTTTCCTTTCCTTTCCTTTCCTTTCCTTTCCTTTCCTTTCCTTTCCTTTCCTTTCCTTTCCTTTCCTTTCCTTTCCTTTCCTTTCCCTTCCCTTCTCTGTCCTTAGTTTACATCAGAAAAAATAAGATTTCACTCCATTTTGCTGCAAACCCTCAGGTGTGGTGGGATTTTTCAGTGCTTCATAGCTCCTAAGGGAGCTCATGGCACCATTTCAAATGGATCTCTGGTAAAGTTCCCTTCTGAACAAGGGAAGTTTTACCATAATAACAAAAAAAAAGTCTCATTTTGCCTGCAGGAGGAAGATAGTATTGACCAGTATCCAATATCTCCTCATCTGAAAGCATCAGGTGACCTTGTGGGTGTAGTTGACTACAGTGCTGAGGACTGAGATATTTATGAGCCGTCCCACCGGGAAAGGCAAGTGTAGTTTGGCTGCTGGACTCCAGGAAACATGTACTGGAGGTGATGCTGGCAAGGGCTGCAAGCAGTAAAAAAAAATAAAAGACTTTTTTTGGTTTTACACATATATAATGTAAATTCTCTTCCGTGGAGAGGATCTACATATATGTATGTGTATATATATGTTGGTGTTAAAACAGGGACTGACCTGAGAGGGCAAATATCCAAAAAAGTGTGGGGAGATGCCAAAAGTATTTCTCCCAATGCTGATAACTGAAAAATGGACTATTTCAAACAAAACACTAGAGTCTGAGAACCTCAACCTGACCAGACTATTCTGCAATGAAGTTAAACTGTTAGATTTCAAGGGGGGAGCACAGGCAGCGATGCAGGGTGGGTGAGCGCTGAAGGACACGTCCCATGCCCACGGCAGCCCCCTGCCCAGGAGCATCCCCCACTGCTCCTCTAACCCAGCCTCAAAAACCTCCAGTGCCAGATTTTTTACAATACTCCCAGGTAACCTCTCCCAGTGTTTAACTCTCTTTATAGTTTGACATTTTAGCTAGTAACTAACCTACTTTTTTTTTTTTTTTGCTGCAAATTAAGCTGATTATTTCTCGTTCTACCCCCAGTGGATCTGGAGAACAACTGATGGTGTTTTTCTCTGCAACAATGTTTTACATCTTGGAAAACCGTTACCCGTCTTCTCCTTTCTAAATTAAACAAACCCAGTTTCATCAGTCTTTTCTCACAGGTCAATTTTTCTAACTTTTTCATTGTTCTTGCTCTTCTTTCAAATTTTTCAATTCTTTCTAATGTCTGGTATAGAAAAACAGAAGCAGTCCTTGAAATCCAGCTGCTACTCAGTCCGATGTTAACATTAGCGCATTGCAGGAAGGAATGTGTCCTGGGTTTTCCCCATTTTTCCAGTTTTTTTCCTATTGTTACCTGTTCAGTTTGTGGCTCAACACAAGCCCCAGGTCCTCTTCTGGAATATCCCATTTCAGTAATGAAACTCCGAGGGATTTTAAATGCATTTCTCAGTCATGGTTTCTATCACGAGGTTTGTGATACAGTGGAAACGAAGGTGAAAAAGCTCTACCTGGTGCAACACAAAGGAACGTATGTAATCTTTTTCATTTCAGTAAACTCGTTCTTAAAATGGCTAGGTTTTAGCATCAAAGACCTAATCCTCTTCTGAAATATATATTACAACGTAATAAGTATTCTTTAGGGCTTCAGAAATCATCCCTTAATAAAGTCATAGCACAACTTGTAACGTTACAGCCGATGTCAGATGTTAAGAACTCTGTGGTATAAATTAACATACAAAATCTTAGCGTACGGATCAGGTTTGCCAGGTAAGTGCTATGGTTAGGTAAGGCTTGCTATGGTTAATTTGAAACACAGGCAATGCTTTTTGTGCATTCATACCCTGTCGGCTTGTTAAAACTCCAGAATTTTTTTTAAAAGGGACTATATTTATTATTTCACACTTTGCACTTCACTGCTTGTGGACAATTTCTCTCCAGACTTGCTCCACATACATCTTTATAATAAAACAAACAGGATGTAAGTACATTTTCATCTTCTATTGTGTGTTACAATTAATTCAGAACAATCCTTTAAGGCATTTCAGATTTGTTCAAGTATTTTATTTATGTTGACTGATTTCAATTTTGCAAATACTTAGACTTCAAGACTCTCATCATATTACAATAAAGTTAACACAGTCTTTTTAGTGAGTCCAGCAATTGTAATAAGGACTGAAATCATGTGCAGGTCAGATAGTTTATGTTACCTTGGTGTAGTGATAAATCCAGTCATGAAATCAAAAGCAAATCATATATCTTTTCTTGCTGTGTGTTCTTAATATCATTGTTTTCCCTACTTTCAGTAAGAACTCTAAATTTGGGTTTTATAGCTTTACATCACTAGATGTATTCAAATAAAGCAAAACATCTGAGGGGAAAAAAAAAGATCTAAAATAAGGGGATTTATTTCCTCGGAATAAATAATTACTTTTGATTGAACTGTATCAGGATTTCCCTTTAAAGTAAAAATAAAAGTTGCAATTTTTCAAGATGTAGGACCCCAAAAATAAAAAAGATGCTTGTGCACTGCTTAACAATTCCTTTCCAAACTGTAAGATGAGAGCAAGAGAGAGGAGCGATTTTCTCACCCTCCGTGGGGTCTGGAAGGGCTGCATGGAGCCAGGGGCAGCACCAGCAGCACCCAGCTCTGGGTGGCTTTGGCCCTCTCAGAATAAAGCCTTCCCATTCCCATACCCTTCTCACACACATGTACATATATGTGTGTAACAGAGAACATACATGGGAAACCATCAGTGTATCTTCTTGAAATAATTTCCTCCAACCGGGATTTATTGCCCTTGTTTCTCCAATGAACCATCCCCCCCTTTACATTATCCAGTTGGAGCAGAGCGTCTATTGGCACAACCTGAGGTATATTTTTCTTCTTCCCTCACAGAGAATAAATATCAAAAAGTGGTCTATCTTTTTCCAAATGTAGTTTTTGTTCCTCATTTTAATTATATTTTTGAAATTCACAGAGGCAATAAACAAATACCAAGGAGACTGTACAACTTCAGTAGCTCTGTAGACACAATGATATTTTCACAAAGCATTTTATAATTACTGTAACAGAGGCATGTCTATCATGATCGGAGTGTATCAGCTCTTGTGAATACTAGAAATGTGGCTGGTAAGATGCAAGTAAGAGCTTTCCAAGTAATGGGGGTAATTTATGCACTCTTATTATGGAAACATTTTCGAGCCATTGTTCGATTTGGGTGTAGTTTGCTTATTTAAGCATAGAATGTCACTCTGTCATTTCACACTTCTCCACCATCCTCTCTGTTGATTACACGTTGTCTGAGACACATGAAACAACTAGTTATTGATAGAGTTTAAGGCTTATGCATAGAGGGATAAAAGTGCAAATGTACACATTAGGAAACGTTGGTGTCTTAGCCAAAAAAGAAAAAAATGTTGCAAAACTATGTAAGAATATTTATTCTGAAAATATTCATTCTGGGAATCTAGTGAGTATTTAAAGCAAATGCAAGGAGAAGGACAGGCTTGTATCTCTGCTAGCAGTGTAAATAGAGAGTATCACCCCTCGCTCTGTGCTGGAGCTAGAGAGCGTGGTCCATCTAAACCGATGGGCATGCGATGGGGTTTTGTTTGATGGGGATAGTGCCTGGAGAAAAAGGAGACAGGCAGGAGCCTGCCCAGCTGAGACAGTTGTGTTGAGGTTTTTTTCATATTTAGGATTGCACATAAGGTGCAGAGGCATCGCCAAACCAAAGACTGGGCAAATCTCGAAGGTCATTAACTCTGTTGGCAGGCCGAGAGGTGGCCCACACTGATGCCGATGTAGCAGCTCCACAGGAGGGTGGCCGTGGGCAGGATGAACCCCAGAGACATAGGGCACAAATCCCACTGCCTCCACAGCCCTGTAGCCTCTCTCCATCCACCTTGCCATGCACTGGCCTTTTTGTCCCTTGCACAGCCACGGTAGCTGGTTCACACCCTGGGGAGCTGGCATACAAGCGACACCATGGTAGTAATGACGATGGCGTAAGTACTTGGCTTCCCATCTGCCAGCCCTGCAAACCTCCCAGGGATAGAAGACGCAAGCTAAAGCCTACCCTGCTTCTATTACCTGCTTGTGTTTTTAGGCTGCTCTAATTTGCCAGCATCGTGTCAAGTGGGTACGGCGCAGCTCACAAAATTAGGGATGCACAGGTGAGCACACAGCATCTCTAGCTGATCCCTTCCCACGACCGACTAGCCAGCATCAGCTGACAGTGATTCCTGGAGAGGTCCAAGGGGGTCTGGAGCATTGGTTGGGAGATAGAGATTAGGATGTGGCCCCCCTGCGTTTGCAGTATCACCTTCTCCTTTTCCCCAGGCGACATGATCACATATAACTATAATTATAGGTATGTTGTCATCTAAGCTGTTTGTCAAGAGAGTTGGCTATTAACCATCACTTTCCTGGGCTGCAGCAATTGCAGGCAAGCCTGAATTCTGCTCGCAGTTAGCGTTCTTAGATGTGAGTGATATTTTTAGCATTTATGATTACAAAAATCTCATGTTTGAGCAAGATCTGAGATAAGATTTTAAGACCCTATTTGTCTAATAGTCTCACTGGGATGTATTACCGCATGCAAAAGCGTGTGGGATGAGATTATAAAAAGTGGTCTTTTCGATCAGAAGATGCTCTGATTTCCGGATGCAGAGCTGGGAACTGAGGCACAGCTATTGCCAGGCAGATGATCATTGATATCACTATTTCATAAAGTGACAGTTGTCCTTCACGTGGGACGAATCCTGCACCTACTGACGTACGCAATGTAACTCCCTCAACTGGAGCTCTGCAAGAACAGACCCCTGGGGAGCAGTTAACATCTGCGGGGACCTGAGTGTCCCCTCCAAATCCCAAACTAGAGGGGACCCTGTGAGGGAAAGGTCCTCCTGGGTGTATGCACTAGTAGGTCAACTGCTTTGCTCGTTTGCTCCCCCGTGGGATGAGAGAGAATAATTGGGGCTACAATTAGCAACAGAAATACGTGTGCTTCTGAGGAAGAAAAGATATCACTATGACGAACACTTTGAAGTTGGATAATCGATTCAAATTCAAACTCAACCTGTCGATTTAGGGTTCAGGTAAGAATTTCTTACCCTACAAGTAAGAAGGACAGGTCCCCTCCCCTCATATATTCTTTCTTACAGATTCAGTAAGTGCTTAAATGCATCCCCTTCTCACATGTAAATATTTGCAGATGCTGGAATGAAGCATTTCAGTTAAAGATGCTAAGGATGGTCCTTAGAGGGGTTTTTTGGTCTTAAGAATTCAATGATGCTGCAAGCCCCTGATTACTCACCTCAGATGAGGAGAATAAAAACCACAGAGTTTGAATGGACCTGAATTCCAGAAAACAAAAGTTTGAAAAATCACTAGATTGAAAAAATCCAACAAAGCTTTTTTTAGCCAAAATTGTGGCCTTTTCTCTGACATTCCCAAATATGATGGAGTCAGAGTCTGAGGTCAAACCTCAGGTCATCAAAGAAACTACAGACTGTCTGTCACAGTGATGCCAAGGAGCACGATTCACATTTACAGAGGGTCCCATCCTGGCAGAATTTAAAGGACATGTTGAATGCCTGTAATGATTTTTTACAGGGCTGGAGAGGTGCGAAGGAACTTGCGTTCGTTTGGCATCTAGTGAGCGCAAATGAGATTACACACAAATATCTCCCAATTTCCATGCCATAGAAAGTGGATAACAGTTCTTGCCTTCTTCGCTGGATTGCTAATAAACTTTATTCATTAGTACTTGTAAAATGGTTTGAAAGCCACGGATTAAGAGTGTCATATAAAATGAGAGGAACTTTTAGCCTGCAGACTTGCAGTTCAAGTAAGTTACTCTGCATGCTTAATGGCTACTTATCCAAACAAGATAATTGATATTTTAAATATCTCTTCAATGT
>VZZY01013677.1:0-15495 GCA_013400335.1 Eurystomus gularis
ACAACTCAGGCCTGAGCACTTCACCAACCCAAACGATTCTATGAGTACATCCCATGACAACGTGCATCTCCTCTGAAAGCTGTTTCGGGCAGTTTTATTCTTTCTTAATTGTCCCGAGCCTTGACAAAAAAGGTAGAAGCTTTATGCAGGACTAAAGAAGCCAGAGTTAGGCTGTATAGAAGGAGTCCTGGATTTTTCTTGACCTGCAGGCAATGATGTTCTTGGAGGCAGCAGGACCAGATAAGACGAGCTGTGATGAAAGTGGGGTTTTTTGGCCTACCCGTATCCCAAATGTCCGTAAATCTGCTCCTCCAGGTTATAGTGATAGTCTGATTTGGGATCCAGGGAAGTCCTGGGCCCTTACACTTTTCTCTTGCCCTCCATCAGCCCACCCTGGAGGAAGGACTTTGAGTCAGGGAGCCCTGTGCCTTGCTTAGGGCTGCGACGTGAACGTTACCACCTCAGTGGCGAGAGGAGTCTGTTGCCGAAGGCTTCTGGAGGCCAGCACATGCTCATTTGCTTTCTCTCCTTCCTCGTTTTAGGAAGCGGGAACTTCTCGGAGCTGCTGTTGAAGTTCAAGCAGATGAACATGCCGGTCCGCGCCCTGCTGCGGCTGGCCCCGCTGTTGCTGGGAAGCCCTCAGGCCATGGTGCGCTAGGTCCGTGGCCTTGGTTCCCGGCAGCGGAGCCGGCCCGGCCTTCCCTGCTTTCCAAAAAAACCAGACAGGTAAAACGTACCTGATGTTGTAACTCCTCACACTTCAAACCAGACCCCCCATGTGGTGACTAGGCCAAGAGTTATTTATAAATTGTTACGGCCAGTTGAAAACAGAAGTTGTAAAAGCAAACTAATAATAAATTTACTTTTGTAAGGAAGGAGTGTTTACAAATACGTCTATTTTTTTTTGCGATGAGTTCTAAAAAGACCTTGGCCTGGAAGGGAACAATTCCCTTGTTTTTTTAAGGTCTTTGCGTATCTTAACGCGCTTCCAGAGGTCCTGGAGAGGCAGGAGAGAGGCGGCCCAGAAGACGCCAAACTTGCTTTTCCTCTCTGCTGGAAGGGACCCGGCCACCCGCCGCGCCACCCACACCGTGCCACGCGTGCTTTTCAAGGCTTGCCAGCAGCTTTTGGTGTCATCTATTTATTGTTCATCGACCACCTCCTCCATAAGGCACCTACTCCGAGTGCGCGCCGCTCCGCTCTGACTCGCGCTGGCTGCCGCACTGTTTACATCTCTTCTTCTTCTTTTTCTTTTTTGTTGTTTTCTTTTTCTAATCTTTGTTCTGCAATTAGTCAGGGGCTGCTGAGAAAGCACCTGCCTCCACTCCGTTACGTTATGTCTGGGCAAGAACCGAAACTCCTCATTTAAATAATTGGCCATTCGTTTGCGTCTCCCTCGTCTCCCGCTGCGCTGCCCGATGGACGGAGGAAGAGAAGCGTGATTATGAAAAGGGAAGTAGAAAAGAAATCTACAAGCCTTCTAAATGTTATTAAAAATAATGCGTTTAATGTGTGTTAACGAAGGTTTTCTGTTGGTAGAGGTCCTCGAGGAAGGACCTGAGCTCCAACTGTCGTTGAATCATGGAATCGTTCTGCTTGGAAGAGACCTTTAAGGTCATTGAGTCCAGCTAACGACCAGGTCCCCGCCGACTCATGCCTGGTGGCATGTGGGGCAAGGGTTTGCACCTGAGATGGGGGTCTTTTAAGAGCCTTTTAAAAAACAAAGATCACCTACTCCCAAGGTTCCTCCTCTGGGCAGTGAATGAAATAAAGCCATTGCCCAGTGTGGAAACCTGGGAGCCATTCCTATCCCCGCCGTGCCGGGCTGGAGGCCGCGGGTTCCTCCTCCCTCGTGCCGCTCTGGGGAAGTTGTGTTCTTCCTTAAAGGGGAGAAAGGCGAAGCGTTGAACACCGCTTCCCGCAGCAGCAGGAACTCTGCCTTCCCCAGCTCTCCACCCCTGACTTTTCCAAGGAAAAATGGGGTTTTTAGCCTCCTGCCACAAACACAGAGCGAATTCCATGGGGCTAGCTCCGTTACTTTCTGTGGGAGGAGAAGCAGAAGACAGAGACGCTGGATGTTGACTGCAAAGCTGAGAAACCTCAACCTCTGCTGGGTCCAAGAGTTGGGGACAGGGGTTTGGCCATGGGGGCTGTGCTCCAGCTCCATCATGCCCCTGATGGCTCAGCGAGCTCCAAGATGAAGATTTAACAGAAACAAAATGAAAAAGCAAAGCAAGGCTTCGGGGAGGCTGGAGGAAGCCCCTCCCCATGCCGCCGGGGTTCACAGGCTGGTGGGTGATGCCACCTCCATGCTCCTACCACCTCGTTTTGCCATCGCTCCAGCGGCCGGTGGGCAGGGAGGAGAGCGTGGGGGTGTTCGAGAGCCTCTTGAGCCGCGCAAAGTCAAGAGCTGAGAGGCTTCCTGTTTCCTTTTTGAACTTTAGCAGAATTTGAAAGCAGCCGCCGCCGAGACCTGGACCAATGATCTGGGCAGGGCGGCGAGGGAGTTTCGGCTCGGGGTGCTTGGCGCCCGTTACGAATGCCAGCTTCGCTCTCCCGGCCCCACGTGGAGCCCCCCGGACCCCGGGGGGGCTGCCTCGGCCCCCGCCTGCCAGGGTAAGGTGCTATTTATTTATAGATGCTGCTTATTTCAGCTGTTGGCTGCAAAGTGTGGAAAAAAAAATATACGTGTAAGAGATTCTTGCGATGCCCCGCGTGCCTTGTGCTTGCTTGGGCCGGGCTCTGGCAGGGTGAATGTTTTGGATTTTGCACGTCTAAGCCGAGCGCTGGCTGCAGGGGAGCTTTGGGCTTTGCCTCGTCCTGCTGAGGGGTCCCTGGGCACCCGTGGAGCGTGGGGAGGGGGGGGCTTTGCCTGGGGAGCCCCAGCTGCAGCGGGAGGACTTTAGGGGCGTGGTGTCATCAGTGAGGGGGTCCCCTCGCACCGTCCCCCCTCTCCTGGCATGATGCCCTGTGCCCAGCATCCCCACGCCTGGTACTCATCGCGGGCAAGGACACCCATCCAGCCCCAGGCTGGGGTGGTCCTTGGGGCTGCTCGTCCCCTTGGGGGGCTTTGCAGAGGGCAAAAGGCTTGAAGGTGAGGGGAGAGGGGACGCGGAGGTTCTCCAGCACCCATCAGCAGCACCCTGGGCTCCTCCTCCCACGCTGGATGGCTGGAGGTGGCAGCTCCCTCTGGGAGCCTGGCGTGGCCGGGGCAGGAGAACGGGCTCCTCAGGCGTCATGCCTCGGCACCCAGAGCGCTTAGTCACCCTTCTGGGGTTTTATTTTTGAGCCGTGCTCGCGCGCTCTTTGCATGCTCTCCCTGGGGCTTTGGGGTGAGGAGAGGCAGCAGCGCGGTGTCCGCCAGCTGCTCCCCGGGTCTTACCATGCAGGACCTGCCATGATTTTTTGCGCCGGGATGCCAGTCCATCCATCCAACTCATCCCAAGCAGCACTGCTTGTGTTTCCCCATGGAAACTGGAACGGAGCGGCTCTGCGAGGAATACCTGCGGGACCCCCCCCGGCAGCACATTCACCCTCCAGCCCCACACTCAGCCTCTTTCCTTTGCTCATCGTTCTCTTCTTGCCTTTCATCTCATCCTCGGAGGTCCTCAGCACGGCCAGGGAGCAGAGCTTGGCTTCTCCCACCCATCCCATGGACCGCAGTGGCGGCTCCGCTCCACAGCCCCTCACCCCGGGGCTTTGCCACCAGTCCTGGGGAGGGAGATCCCCGGCGCAGTGGCCTCATGGCTGCTGGAGCGCGGCGCCTGTTCAAAATTCTACCCTCTTCTCTACCAAGTTCCCTTTTTCAGCCGGGGCGCAGAATTTTTTGGCAACAGTGACATCTGTCGGCACCGCCGCCGGGACCCGGTGCCACCGCCTTGGCCCCGCCATCGCCGTTGCATCCCGCTCATCCCTCACCTCTCCCTCTTCCCATCTTTGCCACAAAAGGGGAAGTTATCTGGGTAGCGGGGCCAAATCCTGCCCTCCTGGCATCGCCTCCAGCCCCGGCGTAACGCCGGCGTAACGGGGCGTAACGCTGCTGCCGGCGTTTCGGTAAGCACCCATGCTGGGGGCAGCTGCCGGCCCTGCCCAGAGCGGGAGAGAAGTTACCGAAAGGTCTCCCGAGGACAGCCCAAAAACCGAAAACCCGGCGGGGATTTAATTTCGGGGCCCCGCGGCCAACCTCCGTGACTCATGTAAATAGAGATGTTACAACCGGTGACTAATCCCGGGAGCGCTTTCTGCGAACGCCTTGTCCCCATTCACGTTTCAAAGGCGTATATTTTGTCACGATTTAAAATAATAATAATAATAATCATCATCATCGTCATCATCAACCCGTGGGAACTTCGACAGCAGGGAGGGGAAGGGAAGGTTTTGGCTGCGCGGTGGTGCCGGCGATGCGGGGTTCCTGGGTGGGTTCTGGCGTGGCGGGTGATGCGACGCTGGGCTGGCATCACCCGTCACCGCTCGGGCAGAGGGGCTTTGGCTCCTGGCCGACGCTGGCGGCAGCNGAGCGCAGCTCAGCGGGTTGGGCCCGGCTGCAGGTGGCGGCGAGTTCTGGAGGGCTGTGGGGCTGCGGCGGCGGCGGCCGGGGGAGTGACTCAGAGGCGCTTTGGGGCTCTGTGGTTTTGCTTTCATGGTTTTGCCATGACTTAGCGACTTGTTTTTTTCGCTCGGCGGGAAGGCAGGTGCTGGCATGCCCGGCAAATCGGCCGTCCCGTGGGATCCTGGCTGTCCTGTGGGATGCCGGCCGGCTGCTGGGCTCGCTCCTTTTGCCCGTACCCGTTTGTGCAGCTGAACCCCGTGGGTGATGGAGGCATCTCATGGCACGTGGTCCTTTGGGACCCTCATCTCCTGGGTGCTCAATCCCACCGGGAAAATCCAGCTCTGAAGGATTTCTCTGCAGGGCTCCACAAACTCGACCATCGGTGCCCTGAACAAAAGATAGATGCAAACCTCTTGCTGCTGCATCCTTGAGCACCTTCATCCCACACTCCCACAGCACCCTGCTCCCTGGCAGTGGGATGAAGCCAAGGCAGCATTTCCAAGTTTCATTGGGGTTTTTTTGGCAAATTTTCTCCTCTAGCTGTATTTTTTTTTCCATGGCACTGCGAGGGCTGAAGGTCTGGGAATCCAATGGTTTCTATGAGGAGCTGGCACTGGTTGATGCTCCCCGCACCACCCTGGGCCCAGCTGGAACCGTTTCCACACCTTTGAGGCTTCTTAGTTTCTTTTTAGAAGGAAAATCGATGACCAAAACAACCCCATAACCCCCTTCTCGCAGAGAACTGCCTTACCCTGGAGCTGGAGCCTCACACTGGAGAGGTCTGGGGCTTTCTGGCGAGCCAGGGTTTGAAGCCAGGCCAGCAAACCGCCCTTTCCCAGGGAGATGCTGCCGACTGCCAGCACATTTTCCATTTTCGTTGCAATACTGGGGGAGAAGGAGGCAGGAGGGGAGCGGGACGAGTGTTTTCCGACCACGTGCGCACGTGCCAGCCCTCCTCCTCCTCCTGCCCATGGGGTGATTGCTTCCAGCACCCCTCCAGGCAGGACATTTCCCACCAGCTCACTGAGGTGAGCTCCAGGGACCACTGGACAAGGAGACCACTCATCCCCTTGGTTTTTGGGGTGATATCGAAGTGTTACAGGCCACGGCACAGCAAGCAGTGGATGCTGCTGCCATCAAACCAGCATCAGGCTCCAACACTTCCAGAACTCCGCAGCTCCTGGGTTCATCTGGGGGCTCGTGACCCCTCAAGTCCTGGCCAAGTTGGCCGCAGAACAACGTGCCGCTTCCAGCGCCGGGCTCATGCTGAAATAATAAGGGAGGAGGGATCGTGCACCAGTCCCTCGCCCCGCTCCCCTCTCTGCTTGCTGGCTGTCCTTCAGGGCAGGAGAAAGCCCCCGGCATCAGCGCAGGATAAATCCAGCTCAGCAATGGAATTGGGACCAGCCCGAGGGGTCTGGAGGGATGGAGCATTTCAAAACACCCTCAGGTTCTCTATGGCAACCAGCACCACCACGGTGGCCAGCCCCTTTGACGGGCTGTCGGTGCGAGGAGCAGCTGCTGACGCCTCGGCGCAGGCAACTTTTGCTGCTCGGGTGAGAAGCGGGTGAAAGCCACAGGTGGGGAGGTGAAGGGGCTGGTGTTTTGGTGTTTCTGCCCAGCCCATGGGCACTGGTACTCATCCGATAAACCCCAGCGTCGGCCGTCAGCCATCCCCGTGGCAGCTACCTCCAGCACAGCCGGCAGCGGGTTTGGGTGGTGAAAGCCACCATGGCGAAGCTGAGGTTAAGAGCTGGTGATGATGGTGCTGGAAGGGCTAAAGCCACCACTGAGCAGAAGCAATGTTGATGCGGTGGATGCTCCCTGGGATGCTCAGCGGATGAGCCCAGACGGGGCACTGGGCAGTGCCAAGCCCCACTGGATCCAAGCTGCTGCTGCAGCCTCTCCGATGCCGTAAATCTGTACTATAAATAGTGTGAATCTGTGAAAATTTAAAGCAGCTTCCACGTTACCCCCTCCTGGGGCTGCTGGCTGCCGCTTGACTCATCTCTGAAGCCCAGCTGAATCAGGCAGTGCAAACCTGCCAGTAAACCATTTTCGGGGCAGTTCATTTTCTTGAAACACATAAGAACCATACTCTTGACCGAGCCGAAATCATGCAAAACAGAAATCAGGGCTGAAGAACCAGGGCAGGGGACTCAAGCCACCACCCCGCAGCAGGAGACGGGGAAAGGGTCCCTTGGCTGGGATGGGAAACGGCTTGGAGAGGGTGGGCATCTTGGACGGATGCTTGCTGGAGCTGTTCCCTGGGGAACGTGGCCGGTTTCCATCACCCACGTGGGAGCCAACAGCCTTTCCCACAAGGTCTGCAGGGAGGTCACGGCTTTTTTTAGCTCATCTGATGGAAATGGGGGGAAAAACCGGAGCAGACAGGCTGGAAGAGCATCCAGGTGCTGAGAGCTTGGGGATTCATCGACCTAAGGGTCAGGGGCAGCTCGGCAGAGCCTCCCACCACCCCAATTTTGGCAGCTGCATCTCATCCCCTCCACCACCATGGTCCTCGTGGGTTTGGCTGTGGGCCCTGGGAAATGAGACCTTTCCCAGCAAAGGCTCTTTCCGATGGGAAATAACCCCGGAACATCTCCCGCTGGCTGCAGCCGGCTGCTTCAGGGCAAGCGGGAGCATCCATTGGCTGTGGGAAAATCACCTTCCCCGCATCTTGCTGGGGGGGGACGGGGCCATATAAACCCACCGGCACGTCCCGGGCTGGGAGCTGCAGCGAGGAGAGCCCAGGTAGAACATCGGATGGATGTGTGGTGGTCCGAGAGGTGCAGGAGATCCACGTGTGGCTTTCGGTGCTGGCGTCCCAAACTGGCGTGCGCGGGGTTTGCTACGGGGGGATGCGCCCAGGGGAACGTTGAGGAGCAGGGTAAAGGGGAGCTTCTGAGCTTGAAGGGGCCATGGTTTGCCCTGGCTGATGGAATTTTAACTGCCACAGCCCGGGGAAGGATGCCAAAGCCCAGCTTTCCCTGATGTTCCCTCCCTTGTTTCCATTAACTCCTAATACTCAAGCATTGATGGTGTCCAGGAAGAAACTGTGCACGCTTGGGCTGTGGGCTTTCCCTGGAGAAATGATCGGAAACCCTTGTCGTGATGAATCCATGGGACAAAGCCACCGGGGTTGAGCATCCCGCCCTGGGCACATCCCGCTGGCACAAAGCTCCGACTGATTTCCACCTTGCAGCACAAAATTGCGTGTGTAGAAACCCGGAGGCAAGAGGGCAGAATATCCCCGCTCTGGTCCTGCATCCAACCTTCCCCCTGACGATGATCTCCTTCCTCCACAGGCGATTCCCTGCAAGGCAAGAAGCAGAAGAGCTTTGTCAAGCAGGAGAAATGAAAAAAAGGCTGTTTTTTGCCGGGGCAGTGGAGGGTGAGTCAGCAGGGGCAGGGCTGTCCCACTGGGAACAGGGACCCAGGAGGGGGTGGCCTTCTTTTGCCCTGCCTAATTATTCCAGACATTGCTTAATGGTGGGAAAAAAGTGACACTGGTGGCCCAGCGAGCACTTCTCCTGGAGTGTTTTACCCCATTCCCATGAAGTCATACCCAGCTGGGATGGTTTCTCTCCGCATCGCGGGCGCCGGCTCTGGAGGATGCAGGGAAGGAGCCGTGGTCGGGGTGAGTGGCCTGTGGGATGGGGGTTTTGGGGTACCCAGCACCGCGCCGGGGTGACCGCTCGGCGGGGAGCCCACCCGCGCAGGAGCTCCTCACCTTCGAAGCGCTGGGTGCCTGGTCCAAGCCCTGGAGCTATGGGTGCTGCTGGGACCCGCTGGGAGCATCGTGGGGCTACTGGAAACCGGGTGTTTTTGTGGCGGCTGCGGGGTTCCAGTAAATGACAGCAGGGCTGTTACTGGTTTTGGTAACCGGGCGCCCGTTCGGTGAAGAAGAAATGAAAAACCCCGCGGTGCGGTGGGGCGGCGGGAGGAGCTGCGCCTTGCGTGGGCTCCCCGGCCAAAAATGAGTCAGCAGCAAGCGTGGCTGCTCCGGGGAGAGGAACAAGGCCACCCGCAGTGCTCTTCCCTTCTGCTGCTGGTGCTGCTTGTGCTCGTGTGCTGGTCCTGCCGGGGATGGTAGTTCTAGTGCCCTGGTGACGGTATTGGTGGTGCTGGTCCTGCTGGTGGTGGTAGTTTGGGTGCCCTGGTGCTGGTGGTCCTGCTGGGTGGTCCTGCTGGTGGTGGTAGTTCTGGTGACCTGGTGCTGGTGGTCCTGCTGGTGCTGGTCCTGCTGCTGCTCATGCTGCTGGTGATGGTAGCACTGGTGCTGCTGCTGCTAATGGTGCTGGTGCACGGGCCATGTAGGCATGCAGCATCTCATCAGCCTTCTCCTCTGCCCTGCTCTCCTCATCCTCCTGCAGAGCAGCAGCCAGTGTGGGTGCTGCTGAGCCCAGGGCAGCCACGGGTGCCGATGGGGGTGCCCATCCCCGTGGCCTTTGGGCAGCCCCAGTGTTCTCCCATCCCTGTGAAGCGCTTTTCGGGCCGAGGTGCGTTTATCACGGCATCCTTCAACCAACCACAAAACCATCACCAGAGCCCGGGTGGGCGGGCACGCCGTGCCAACACAAAGGGGTTCACGGTGTCCGTGGGACAGGGGGGACGTGTCTGGCTTTTGGGGGGTGGCAGAGGGAGGACAGCTCTGACCAAGGTCTCCATCGCCCAAGTCATGCTGCAGCCCCGGGGCTGGGCTCGGCTTGGTGATACCAAGTATCCAAACTCAACATTTCCTGGGAATTTTTGAAAAAAAAGCTGTTTTGGAGCACCGCTGAGGATGTTTTCAGCCCCCAGGCTTCCCGTGGGGCTGTAGTGGGAGCTGCGCCCGAGGCTGGGCAGGAAAAACGCGTGGTCATGGCTGAGGTGGAGAAACAGGAACTGCTCCACCGTGAGAACTCACTGGGAAACTGGTTTAAAGAACTGAGATGAACCAGAGGATTAAGCCCTGTGCTGAGCTGAAGCCCTGGCCAGCTCTGGCCATGGCTGTGCCCTGTGTGCTCCGGGCAGAGCTGGGGGCACAGGGCTGTATGCAGCCCTGGTTCAGATACCCCCAAGGATGCCACATCCCACTGTCCACCCCTGGCATGTGCCATCACCCATCCCTGATGGGCCACCACTCATCCTTGACAAGCCACCATCCATCCTTGGATGTGCCTGAGGTGCCACCATCCATCCCCAGCGTGCCACTGCTCAGCCCTGGTGTGCCACCATCCATCCCTGACATGCCACCATCCACCCCCAACATGCCACTGTCCATCCCTGGACGTGCCTGAGGTGTCCTCATCCATCCCTGATGTGCCACCATCCATATCCACCATGTGCCACCATCCCCCACCCCTCCCCGGCACAGCAGCTGCCCACCCGTCCCCTCCCCTGCCGCGGTGCCGGAGGAAAGCGCTCGTACCACGCTGTTTGTCACGCCTCGAAACCGAAACCACCGCTCACCGTAGGTGGGGCTTTCTCTCGATGCAGCCCCGGCCTGGCCCCCGCCAACGCCGGGCAGGAGGGGGGCTGTGGCCCTGCCGCCCACCCAGCCGCTCGCCTCCCCTCCCCAGGGCTCCCCACGGGCACCTCAGCTCACGGGGAGCTCAGCGAAGCCCATCTTCACTTGCTGATCAACATCTGGGCCGGCCCCTTTGTCTTCTGGTCCATCTCTGGATTATCGCCCCCATTTTCTGATTGATACCTGGGGTTTTCTTGCTGTTTTCTGACTGGTATCTGGATTATGGCCTTCGTTTTCTGATCAATGTCTGGGTTATTCCCTCCATTTTCTGATCAATACCTGGTTTATTCCGTTTTCTGATCAATATCTGGGTTATTCCCTCCAGTTTCTGATCAATGTCTGGGTTATTCCCTCCCTTTTCTGATCAGTATCTGGGTTATTCCATTTTCTGATCATTATCTGGTTTATTCCATTTTCTGATCAATATCTGGTTTATTCCATTTTCTGATCAATATCTGGTTTATTCCATTTTCTGATCAATATCTGGTTTATTCCATTTTCTGATCAATATCTGGTTTATTCCATTTTCTGATCAATATCTGGTTTATTCCATTTTCTGATCAATATCTGGTTTATTCCATTTTCTGATCAATATCTGGGTTGTTCTCTATTTCTTTATCAATATCTGGGTTATTCCCTCCATTTTCTGATCGATACCTGGTTTATTCCGTTTTCTGATCAATATCTGGGTTATTCTCATCATTTTCTCATCTCTATATCTTCTGATAGAATATAGATATTTTCCACTGCACTTTTTTTTGCAGTGAATTCTCTCCATTTTCCCTGTTTCTTCTCCCTGGTACAGATTTAAATTTTTATTATTATTATTTTCTACTTTAATTTTCCTTTTTTCCCCCCTTCAGTTCCCTGCAGCTCTTTTAGTTACTTCCTCCTGATAAAAGTCTTGAAGTTTGGGAAGAAAACAGCAGTGGTGGCAGCTTAGATGGGAGGAAGTTTTAACTAGTCCTGCTTAAAGCTGGGCTTTGCTAGTCCTGGCTCATGGAGCAACCTCTGCTGAAACACTAGCATTAATTAGAGCTATTAAGTGGGGTTTGTGGGCAAAAGTAAAAGACATTTCTTGTCCTTGGGTGTAAATCAAGCCAGTTTGGGGGTTAATTAAAAAAATAGGATTATTTTGACAATGGGGGAAAAAACATTATTTTGATAAAGAAAAAGATTAATTTAATAAAGAAAAAAAGGATTATTGTGACAATTAAAAGGAGGATGTTTTTGACAATAACAAAAGGATTATTCTGACAATGAGAAAAAGGATTATTTTCACAGTGGGGGGAAAAAGGTTAATTTGATAAAGTAAAAAAGATTTATTTTATAAAGAAAAAATCATTTTTTTAACAAAGAATAAAGGATTATTTTCACAATGGGGGAAAAATGGCTGATTTGATAAAGAACAAAGATCTATTTGATAGAGAAAAAAAGGATTTTTTTAACAAAGAAAAAAGGATTTTCACAATGGGAGAAAAATGGTTAATTTGGTAAAGAAAAAAGATCTATTTTGTAAAGAAAAAAAGGATTATTTTGACAAAGAAAAAATTATTATTTGAACAAGTGAAAAAAGGACCGTTTTGACAAAAGAAAAAGAAATTACACTGACAAAGGAAATTTAAAGGGGAAAAAGCCATTTAGGGTTTATTTGGTGAGGTTTGGGGGTTGTTTGTTTGAAAAAACCCTCGATTTTCAGCCCTTCCTGCGCAGGGCAGTTCCCGGCGAGGGCTGCAGGGGGAGTTGGTTCGATATTTTTACTATTCTCAAAATTTTCACCATTTCCAATATTTAAAATACTTTTTCAGCCGTTCAACTTCTATTTAATATTGTCCATATTTTCCATATCTCCATTTTCAACATTTGAGGGACTTTGAATAATTTTAATATTATGGATATTTTCAACATTTGCCCCATTTTCAACGTTATTTAGTATCATCAACATCTTCAACACAACTTCGCTAGTTTTAATGGTTTTGCTATTGCCAATATTTTCGTCATTTTCAGTATTTTCATTATTTTCAATTTTGGGGAGGGTTTCATGATTTTCAACATGTTCCATTTTCATAATTTTCAACATTTTAACGATTTTTAAAATATTTTCAACATACCTTCAGTATTTTCAACATCCTCGGAATTCCCAATGTTTTCTTGCATTTTCAACATTTTCAATAGAGCTTCACAACTGTTGTGCGGGTTCAGCCATCACCATTCCATGCTGCCATCAGCTGCCTGATCACACAGGCCAACACTGAACTCAGCAACAGCCCCTCACAAGTCTTCTTCCAGACAGTCCTGCCACAGGTTCCTGTGGGCCCAGCTCCTCCACTGCCCACTGAGGTGCCAGCATCACCTGCTGGACACAACAGACAGAGATGGCTCCTCAGGGGCCCTTCCCATGGAAGGACACCACCAGGAGAGCTCAGCAAGATGCAGCCAACCCCAACAGAAGCCACACCAAACAGGAAGCTCCTCCAACTGATCAGCTCCTGGTTAATATAATCCTGGCCTCACCCACCACCCAACCATGACCACCTGGGTGAGGGTGGAGCCACAGAGGCACAGGTGGGCCAGGTTCTGCTTCTGGAACCAGAGGTCAACAGAAACAACAAAATATTCTGCTAGGTTGTGACTCATCCACAGGTCAAGTCCAACTTGGGGCCCACAACTCAGGCCCCAGCACTTCAACAACCACAGCTGGTCAAACTGGAGTCAAACTGGGATGAGCCTCTGGCAGCACTGTGTGGATCCCCCACCCCAGCATGGTCCCATCTAGAAATATCTAGAGCTGAGATTTCTCAAACCCCATGGGAGAGGAACAGGGACAAGGTGTCACCAGCTCATAGGCACCCTGGTTAGATGAAGCACATCCTTCTGAGGTTCCATCCGTCCGTCCATCCCTCCATCCCTCCGTCCTCTGTATTGAATATTTTCTACACTTGAGCAGATGATGCTCAGGTCTCCTTACGTCCAGATTTTTTGGATAATTTGAAATACTTGATCCTCTCTTTTCCATCTCTTCTACCTCCACGTCCTTCCGGGACTTCCACATCCTTCTCGAGCTGCACCGCTGTGCCCACTGCGTGCCCGCCAAGGCCGTGGCATCGGCAGGGCTGGCAGCATCACAAGTCCCCCACCCAAAGTTCTCTTGAAGGCTCCGGTCCCAGCAGCTCCTGGGAGCATTCCCCTGTGATGGGACGGAGTGTGGGGGGGATGCAGGAGGGATTCTGGGGGCACAGGAGGGATGCTGGGGGCGCAGGAGGGATGCCACGGAGCACAAAGCTGCAGCTGCACACCTGGAGGGGTTTGGCACACCAGGACCCGGGAGGTGCCGCCCAGCAGGAGGGTTTCGAAGCTGGTTTTGTGTTTCCTTGAGCTCGGTGTGGTTTGTGGGGGTTCGCGGTGGTGCGGGGGCCACGGAGAGAGCCCAGCGTCAGCTTGGCAGGGATCCCGTGCTGGCAGGCGGCCGCTGCGCAGCCCGGCGCGGCCACTTCGTGCTCTGAACGTGCATTTTTCGCTGCCTGTGCGCTGGAGAAGTCAAGCGATCTCAGAATGACTCAGAAAAGATGGCACGGGCTCGAGGGAAGAACCCCCTGGGCTGCATGAAAGAAGCCACGCGCGGTTCCCCACGAGTCGCGGGCCAGCGGGTCCCTCCGGCCACCTCAGGCAGCACCTTCTCGCCCTCTGGTTTTTGGTCTGGAGAGCCAAGAATTCGGTGCTTACGAACAAACAGGAGCACCCCAGGCAAACACCAACCCTGCGCGCAAACACGGGCCACCCAAAGATACACAAACACTGCAAACGAATCAAATCGTGCAAATAACAAGAGCCCGCGCAAACAGGGTGTTGCGGTGAAATACCGCATTGCAAACAAAGTATTGCAAACAAAGTCGGTATTGCGATTAAAGATGATATTGCAATTAAAGACAATATTGCAAATAAAGACAATGTTGCAATTAAAGACAATATTGCAATGGAAGAGAATATTGCAAGTAAATAAGTGCGCGCTTGCATTTGACCTCAACCATCGTGGTGCCGAGCAGCCAAAAACCCGGCTTTGGGTTGTCTTTTGAGGGTTTGTGGGGGGTTTTTTAAGCTCTGCCTGGCTTTTTTGGGGTTGGAATGTGAGGAAATGGATGCGGCTTTCTTATCTTATGCATGCCAGGGAGTTCATTCCTTGCTCCTCCTGATGGCCCCTGCTTGGCCTCCCTGGCCAAGGGATGCGATGGGGAGATAGTAAAAAGCCTCCCTAATAGTAAAAAAAAGCCTTTCTAAATTTAAGCCGGGCCTAAGGAGGCGCTTTGGCTCCCATGTGGGGCTCGCCGTGGGTGACACGTGAGGCTGCCGCACTCGGTGAGCCTCGCTTAAATGTCAGGGACCTCACAAACACCGCCAGCGCCTTCTCTCCCCATCCCCAAAGGTGGTTTTGTTGTTTTAAAATCTGTATTTTTATGTAAATACATTCTTCTCAAACCACAAGCTGTTTCTCAGTTTTGTTTTCAGCCAGCTTTGATGAAAAGATTGGCATCTCCCGGCTCAGGCGGCGGCGAGAGGCTGAGCCGGGCGATGTGCTGCGGGATGCCTGGAGCGCCCGGCCGGGATGCAGCCCGAAAGGGGCATCAATCCTGCCGGAGTGGGGATGGGATCACCCACAGGACCCTCCAGAGTGTGGGGAAAAAAAACCCCGAAACCCCAAACTGCCCATTTTCTTGTCTCCCAGCTTAGGTTTCACCCAACGACCAGCTCTAAACCTCCTCCTCGGGGCTTGTTTCTTTAATACTTGCTTTTTTTTTTCCAGATCCATTCTCAAATTGCCCAACCCACCTGAAAGTCCCTGCGTGGTTTTCCAGGTGGGTTTCGTTTCCAAGCCAGCTGGTTGCCATTTCACCGCCCCCGGGGTTAAACCCGAAGGGAGCAGGCGACCGCCCCGAGCAGACCACGCAAAAACGATTTATGACGGAGCAAAATCACATCGACCACAAATCCTTTTCTTTGTCCCCCACATACGTCCCCTTGCCCGGCTGCACGAAGGATGCTCAAAGGGCAGCCAGCCCCTGCGCATTTGCCCACGGCTGCCTAGAAATGCTGAAATTGCCCAATATTCTGCCTTTTCTGATGTTCTTTTAATTTAAAATGGGGCAGTAAAAGCCCAGTGCGGAGCCTGATTTCAGGGCCCTCTCTGCGTTTCACTCTTTCCACATGAGTCAAGCTAAAAATGATTTTTTTTTCCTCTCCCTCTTACGAGGGGGGTTGCTGCTCCCCTTCGCCGAGCGGCAAATATTACTGCGCCCGACGGCGCGTTTCGTCCCGCCGCAGAGAAGTGGATGAGTCAAAATCCGAATTGATCGAACCCTGCTTAATTTAGCTGCTTTTTGACTCCGGTTTTTAAAACGATGACGTGGAGCTGGTGGAAGAAGGTCGTGGAGGGGGGGGG
>VZZY01013677.1:15515-33172 GCA_013400335.1 Eurystomus gularis
GGGGGGGGAGCGTTTGACTTGATCAGCAGCGGGACAAAAATAGTGAAGTGGAAATTCACCTTCAGCTCGAGCTCCAGCCTCTGCGGGCGAGATATATATTTTTTTTCAGTTCAACATCTCTCCGGGCGATCCTTCACGGGGCTGATGTGATTTCAGCTCCCCAACCCGGGCTCCGCGCCCTGCCCGGGGGGATGGGGGGGGGGGGATTTTGGGGAGCTTTTGGTCATTCTTCCTCGTCGCTAAATAGAGGAAGAATAAGTTTCAAACGAAGCGTGTTTTGTTTTGTCACAGGAAGTGGAGAGAGCATTGGGAGAGCCCTGAGAGATTGCCTTTAAACCAGCGATTTCTTTTCGTTTTGGCCCCCCAAAACACGACGGATTTGTGTCTGGCATAAATAGGGAGACCGCTTGGCAGAGGGGGCAGCGGGGTGGCGGGACCCCCCTCCCCAGGCATCCCCCGAGGCAGAGGCTCGGGGCTGCGAGGGTCCGGTGGAGGAAGGGAGCCCTTCCTGGGGGGGCAGCTGCTGGCCATCCCCGGGGCCAGGGAGCCCCAAATTGTGGCCAGCCCCCGGCCAGGGCTGAGAGCCGCTCGGGCGCCTCCGCTTTGGGAAACCGTTGGGAGCTTTTTTTTCCGGGCAGGGCTGGGGCTCCGGCGCTGACGGCAGCGGCAGCCCCAGGAAAAGGAGCTGGGTTTCACAATGGCTCATTCCTCCCCCGGCCGGGCTGCCCCGCGGGGCGGGCTAATTCTTGGAAAAACCCCAAAATCAGTTCTTTCGATGGCGAGGGGCTCGCCGGGGATGCGGCGCATCGCTTCCCTCCTTGGCAGCCTCGAGAGCGTCACGGCGAACCCCAGCCCCCCTGGGCGGGGGTCACGGTGCGAGCCTCTCCTTTCAGTTTAGCCGGCCCTCAAAAAATGCCCAATTTCGGGCTCCCCGCTGCAGGCGAGCCGGCGATGCCCAAAGACGCCCCTCACGCCCCAGTGTCGCTGGCCGAGCCCTCCAGCCGCTGGCATGACTTTCATTTTATTTCTTAGCGATGCCTTCATCCTGCGGCATTAATTGGCTTTTTTTTGGTTTCGCTATTAATATCAGAAAGGTGCTAGATCGGTGGTGTTTGTTTTCGGTGGTAAACGACGGCGCGCCGGGCTCGAGCCACGCTGCGGTTGGGAAAGGAGAGCTTGGCTGGGATGGCTGGGATGGCTTCGTGCCCATGGCTGGGAAAAATATGGTGGGAAACGGCGCGCGGGATGGTGGAGAGGCCCCCGGGTTCCGTAGGGACGGGTTCGGCTTCTGCTGGGAATGGGAAAATGGAAATAATTCAAATTAAAGTGAGGATGCTTGGGCAAGGCAGGGGGCTGGGATGGAGCCATCTCGGCGCTGCCCCTGGGCTCGTCCCTGCCTTCGGGACAGAAATTTGGCCGAAAGCTCCTTTTGGGGTTAAATCTGCCCTTTTTCTCGTTGTGCTGTGGCTTTGCTCTGCCTGTATTTGAGGCTGTACCGGCGCTGAAAGGTAGCAAACAGTTTTGGGAACAAGATGTCTGCTTAAAGCATGACAGAATCGGCCACAAATTGCAGATGAGACTGATAACAAAAGCCAACAACATAAAATATGTAGAAAAACAACACGTTAAAGGCTACAAGACCACTGAAGGGCTTTTTTGTGTGTGCGCGTGTGTTTTTTTTTCTTTCACCAGCTCTCCCGCGATGGAAGTGAAAACACATGAAAAGAGAAATGCCTTTTTCTTTTTTTCTTTCTTTTTTTTTTTTTTTTTTTTTTTTTTCTTTTCTCTGGTTTTTTAATCTCTTCAATCAAATGCTCCCTCCCACCAAACGCAATGGCCAGGCGCTGCGGCATTTCCCGGGGCAGGTGGGAGATGGGCGCCCGCTCCATCCTCCCCCCTCCCCAAGACCCAGACCTTTGAAAGCTTCATTTTCTTGCAGCCAACAAGTCAAATGCTCGTTGGGTTTGTTGTTTTGTTTTGGTTTTTTTTAAAACCTTAAATATATTTATCACGAAGCATGCCGGTAACTCTTTTTTCTTAAAGCAAAGGGGAAAATATGCCAGTGGCAGCGTGGTGGGGCCGGGAAATTCTTGGGTTGAATAAATCAGGCTTAGCACAGAAATTAGGATGAGGTTTTTGGGGTTTTTTGTTGTTTTACTTTTTTTTTTGTTCTACTTATTTCATCTTTGTTTTTATAAATAAATACAAATAACTCAAACTGAAACTCGATGGCTTGGGTGATAATCAAAGAGCAGCTCTGGGGAAATTTTCTTCATTAACATGTTCTTTCGCAGCCCACACGCGGGGTTTCGGGAGGAAAACTGCTTAACCTTTGCAGCAGCAGCACCACCACCACCACAGGCTTTTTTTTCTGGCATCCAGGCACGCTGAAACGCGGGGCTCGCAGCCCGGAGCCGGCCGCGCATCCACGGCCGCTGCCTTGGCTCCGGAGGCCACTGGTGGAGGAACCTCCATCCCCAGCAGCACCAGCCCTTCCTCCCCCCAGGTCTCCCCTTAACTCTCCCCTTTCTCCCAGGCCAGGAGGGAAATATTTTTTAAAAACCCAAGAAAATAACAAAACAAGCCCGAGTGCTTCTTCTTTTGGGGTGTTTTTTTTTGGTTTTGCGGGGCAGCTCGGTGTTCTACCAGCTCTCTGGCAACAGGACTAGTTCTTTAGTATTTGCAGCTCACTTCCTGTATGAGGTTAGTTTGTTTATCATAAAAAAGCCTATTTTTAAACCCATTTCTGCCAATAAGTCATTTGAATGCTACCGTCAGGCGCGCGTGGCCGGTCCCCGCCGTCCTGGGCTGGCCCTGCCAGCGCTGCTGGGCGCGGGAGGGCTGGGATGCTGGGCCACCAGCGCCCACCGAGGTCTCAGGGTGGGCCCGGCACCCCTGTTTCTCCTCCGCCGATGCTCAGGGTGAGGTTATTTGTGTGTTTCAGGAGAAAAGAGTTCAGAAAAACCTCTATTTTTTTAACCCGCGGCCGTTCCACGCTGAGGGGATGTAGCTCTAGGTTGTCCTCTCGCTCTTCTCGCCCTTCTCCACACGCCAGCCTCCAGCCTAATTGCGGCGCTGCCAATTAGCGTCAATTAGCGCTTGGGGAAGTTGGCTGCCGTGCGCGATCCCGCCCGCCTTAGGGAATGGCTATTGTGCCATTTTCTGCCTTTATTTTCCCTAATTAACAGCCGGGATCACGGTGTCGCTGTCAAGGAGCCTGCGCGTGGCCCACGACGGCCGTGATCGCCGCGCGGGTTAATTAACACCCGGAAGCGAAGGCCCTCCTGGGAAAATGAACGGACGAGCCTGTCAAGAGCCCGGTGAGGAGAAATTCATCAAATCGAGGCAGAAAAGGCCCCGTGTCCCCTCGAGGGTCCTTGCCCCAGCCCCCATGAGCCAGGCGGCACCAAACAAGCCGTCGCCACAGCAGCCAAGGTCTTCTTGGCTCCAAAGGCCTGGCCTTTGTAGGTATGATGGTGTCACCAACAGGGATAAAACCATCGTCTCATTCTCAGATGGTTGCTGAAGCATTAGAACCATGGAATTGTTCTAATTGGAAGACACCGTTAAGGTCATCGAGCCCAACCATTGACACAGCACTGCCAGGGCACCACTAAACCATGTCCCTCAGCACCACATCTCCATGGCTTGGAAACCTCTCCAGGGATGGTGAAAGGTCTTTTTTTTTAAAAAAAAACCACCCCAGAATAGTTTTGGGATGCTCGGGAAGGGCAGCGGAAGGCGGGCAGCGGCTTGCAGGCACCTTGCAGAGCCTTTGCTGTTGGGCAGCGGGAAGCTCCCCTTGGTCCTACCACCCTTGGGCTTGTCTTACACCATATAAATATATGCCCAGCCCTGTTGTAGCATCTATAAGGTTCCCTTATTGCTTCTAGGGACCTCCCTGGCCACGCGCCGGGGCAGCCTGGGCAACCCTGCCTGCAGCCAGCCCTCTGCCAGCCCCTCCGGCGCTGGGTTTGACCCGAGGAGGGGTCCCCTGTCCTAGAACCTGCCAGAAACACGAGAAAACCCGCTGGAAACAGTGAGCTTTGTTGCAATATGAAAATCAAATGCAAAGCTCGGTGGGTATTTTTAGCCGTTTAAGGCTCAACAGGTGTTTGAAAGGTCAGATGCGAGTCATTGGAAAAAAAAAAAAGAGAAAAAAAAAAAAAGCGTATTTTGAGAGGCTGGCAGCAAGGCCTTGTCCCGCCCATGGCACTGGATGGCAGCTACTGGCCACGCAGCTCACCACAGCCGCCGTGTTCAGCCCACGGCTGACGGGTGCATTGGCTTCTCTGCCAAGTTTGTCATCTTTCAAACCAAATTGCACGTAGATTTAATTAGGTACTAAAGGAGAGATTTAAGGGCCTGTCTCCTGGGGAGGAGCCAGATGATGTCTCTTTGGCAGACCTGGGCCATGACCACCTTGGACTTGGCTGTGGTCAACCTAAACCTGGCCGAGGCCAACTTGGCCCATGACCACTTTCAATCTTGGCCATGGCCAACCTAGGCCATCACCACCTTTGAGGTGTCTGTGACCAATCTAGGCCGTGACCCCCTTGGACATGGCCAACCTAGACCTGGCGATGGCCAAGCACATGCCCAGAGGTGAGATCCTGCCGGTGCTCTGCATGTTGCCAGCAGGACAGCGTTTCTCTTCCATGGTGTCTTGCCAAGGTCACAGGGTTCATGCAGGTGATGAGCTCCTTCAATGTGAGTCCTGGCAAAGACAAATGGAGAGCATGAGGGGTGACAACTTACCTGCCCATGCTGGTGGGCTCCCAAAAGCCACCACAGAGCCGGAGCCAGCAGCTGCCAGAGCCGTGGCTATGCCATTAAACCTTTTTTTTTTTGAGTTACAGAAGCCCCCAAAATAGCACCTGAAACCAATAAACTTCCCTTTCAGGAACTTCTGTAATTTGAAACACACACAAGAACAACAACAAAAAAACATATCCAGAATTTTTGGTAAGCTGTTTGTCAGGCAGGACTTTTGGGTTTGCTCTCGAAGACGTTTCAGGTGGTGTAAAACAACCCCACCGAGCTGCCCCAAACGTCTTCAATAGCTACGAAACCCAAGTGGGGACAGGGAGAGCGTGGAGGGTGCAGGAAGGTGCCCAGCGAGTCGGGTTTGAGCCACGTAAATGTGAGGAAAACTAAAAGAACCCCAAGGAAAGCCCAAAGCAAGTCCAGACCGGGCAAGGGAGGTGCTGCTGTTGGCTTTGGGAACACCAGAGGCAACTTCTTGCAGCCCAGCTCCATTTTGAGTGTCCCGGGGGATGCTGGAGAAGGAAGCGCTGGGTGGGTACCTGCAGCCTGGATCTGGGGGGAAAAGGGGCGATGAACAGGGAGAAGTGGTGACAGAGCAGCAAACATCCCTCCCCCCAGCCCTTCCTCCAGAGATCCTCAAGCCCCCGAAGCAAAGAGCACCCGTGACACATAGTTGGAAGTTTTAATTCATATAAAACTCATATTAAGAACATAAAAGATCGTATCTTAAAAAACAAACAAACAAAAAAACCGAAACAAAACCCCCCCCCCCCCCCCCCAAAAAAAAAAAAAGATCTTGCAACTATTTACAGCAGTATTGCACAAGTAAAAAGTGGCAATTACCCTGTCCAAAAATTCATCAGTGCAAAACACAAGTAAGCCAGGGAAACTGCAGTTTAAAAAAAAAAATGCTACATCCGCTGGGTCCCAGGGAAGGAGTTAGTGATGGATCTCGGCGCGGCTTCGGCCGCCAGCGAGGCCGGGGGGGTTCCACCCGTGCTGAAGTCTTCGAGGTGCCTACATCACTACCGGAAAGCGGGGACTTAGGCACTTGGAGAGGAAAAAAAAAAAAAAATATATATATAGTGAGAATCCCGGTGCCGATAATAAATCTCAGGTGGCCGTGCTGCCAGGAGGAGACAGCGCCAGGGAAGGTGAAGCCCCCGCTGGCTGCGAACCAGAGAGAGGGGGGCAAAGAAAAACGACGACCGAAAAAAAAAAAACCAAACCAAACCCAACCCAAACCTTTACAGGAACTTAAATAAGCAGAAAATAAATATACAACATTTCTACAAGTTACAGCATTATGGAACAGTAGAGTGCATTAATTACACGGAGGTGGGGAGGGGGGGAATAAAAAGAATCTACAGTATTTACCAACTCTAGAAAAGTTTAGAAAAATCAGTCTTTTTTTTTTTTTTTTCCCCTTATTTATAAGCTGTACAAAACTTACACGAGAGAAAGGAGAGGGAATACATTGCACGCAGATATTTGGCTCAGATGATGAAAATAAGATGGTGGCCTACTCTAATAAATACCTGGGTATTTACAGAAGCGTTAATGCGTGGGGCGGGATCGCCCAGGAAGAAATCTGGTTTCCCCGCAACCAAGGAACACTCTTCATCTCATCCTTTTGGCGGAACAGAGGCCACAGGTTGGGCTTTAAATGACCCAGAGCGGTCAGCCAAGGTGGCTAAAACGGGCGTCATTTAGTTAAAAACATCACTCTTCTATTTAAGAGATTTTGAGAGGGATTTTTCCCCCTAAACCTCACAGCTCTACAGGGGGCGAAACCTGATTTTCCTCTGCCAGCTTTGGCCAGGAGCAGCTCCTGTGGAGAAGCCCCAGGCAGACGGTGCCAATACTGTGATTTTTTTTTTTTTTTTGGCCTTAAAATGAAGACAACTTTAGTCTCTGTCGTTGGCTGGGGCGGGGAGGACGGGGTAAAGTGCTCGGCGTTTCTTTGGTGTACTCCACGGGACACATTCGGGATGCCGGGATGCCCTAAGGCTGCGAGACCCGACAGCACCATCCACGACAGATGAAGCTCAGCTGGGAGGGGAAAAAAAGAAAAAAAAAAAAAAAGCTCATTTGGTGTCTCTGCTGCCGAATTTTTAATATATTTAAAAAAAAAAAAAAAATTTTATCAACAGCCGTGCAACTCCACGTAGGTTCCCATGGGGAACCCATAGTGGCAGCCTCCATCTATCAACCCTAAAGGAAAAAAATCACGGCTTGAGCACGGCCGGGGCTACAGTGAGACAAACCGAGGAGACCAGGAGCCAAAACCAAGGGGATGAGGAGCAGGAACCTGCGCAGACCAAGCTCACCCAGTATTTGAGCCACTCGCTCCCTCCCAGTGCAAAGGTTCCCTTCGCACCCTCTCCAAAACATCCCCTGCTCCTGAGGCCAACTCCTGCCACCTGTGCTCATCTTGCAGGTCCAAAAAAACCCCCAAAGATACTAAAAGAAAAAAAAAAAAAAAAAAGATTAAAATTCCCTTTAGCAGTCACTCCGTATCTCTCCGGAGGAGGGCACGGGGAGGCGTGCAGCTCCTTGCCCAGCCGGCAGGCACAGGCAGCCAGTGCACAGAGGTCAGACCAGACCTTCTCCCTCGTTAAGAACACTACTAATCACACATGGCACCCAACAGCTTCTCCCCGCGCGCGTCACGCAGGAAAAACCACGATCCTGGGCTCGCCTTACGTTTGTTTCCTTCTTTTCTTTTTTTTTTCTGCCCCCCCATGGTGCTGGTGAAAGCAGAGATGAACCCGCGGCGGTGGGAAGGGGGTTTGAGGACCTCCTGCACCAGGCAGAGGAAAGGGGCAGCTCCGGAGGCAGAAGGAGCAGGTTTGTGCACAGACAGGGGGGTGGCCGGAGCAGCCACCCCTCCAAAATCACCTGCTGCAGTGCAGCCGCCTGTCCGTGAGATGAACCCGAGACCATGAGGTGACAGATCTTCCTCCAGCAAGCCCTTGGGGATCCTCCGCCAGGCTGCGGGGCCTCCGGGTGGAAGGGGAGATGTCCTGGGATGGCATCGAGCGGCCGGTCGGGAAGAAGGTTGGTAGGAGACATGGTGGGAGGGACAGGATCAGTCCCTGGTTGCAGGCCTTCCAGCACCTCTTCCAGCTGCATCCCCACGGGGTCTTCACGCCGCTGGTCCAGCCCCGCTCAGCGAGAGGATTCCAGGGGAGAAAACAAACCAACACAACCCAACATCCAGCGCCTCGAAAGCCCTCCTGGGTTCCCCAGCGAGGTAAGAGCCACGGCTCAAACCAGGTCCTGAAGTGACGCCGCGGGAGCCAGTCTCCGGGTGCGAAGCTGCGGGGTGCAGGGAACGGCTCCCGCCTGCCTCCGAGAGCGTCTTATTGCTGACTTAGTCACCAAGATACTCTATATATTATATCGTACAATACATAAGCGTTTTCACACGATTTATAGAAAGAATTTCTTTTTTTTTTTTAAAANGTGTAAAAAAAAAAATTTTTTATATATATATATAAAAAAATTAAAATCAGTCAGCAGGAAATAGGCTATTTGCATGACGCAAATGCAGGCTGGGGGGTAGCACTGGGGTATCAGGTACCCTCATGGGGTAGCGTTAGGTATTTACAGGTAAAAGAAGTGCTGATTGAAATCCCCCTGCCCTCCTTCCACCGAAGGGAGAGGGGCGGGCTCCGGGAGCCTCTGCGGGGCAGACGAAGGCGGCTCTGCCCAGCAGCTGGCTCAGGCTTTCCTCTTCGCCGCCGCAGGATTTACCCCAGACGAGCTGACAGCTTTCCAGAAACGACGACCAAAATAACAACAACAACAACAAAAAAAATCGTTATTCCATCGCCGCTGAATGTCTTCTCTGAGACTCTTTTGGGAAAAAAAAAAAATAAAAAAATTAAAAATAGTTAAAAAATTATAAAAGAGTTGAGAGAAACGCAGTAAACATCACTCTCAGACAAAACCCCGCGGAGGAGAGTCCCAGCGGGGCGGCGTGGGATGGTCGCTCTCCTCTGCGAGCCCCCGCCACGTGTCCCGGGGAGCCCCGTGTCCGTCTGTCCGTCCTCTCCAGGCTTTCCCAACGCCTGAACAAGTCCTGGTGCCTCGGGATGCGCCCGGCGCTCACTGCATCCTCCAGATGAGGCGGATGATGTAACGCAGGAGGCGCAAAATGACGACCTGGGGGTTTCCCGCCTGGTTATCCAAGAAACCCTGAAATGAAAGAGGAGAGGAAAAAAATAGAAACCCAAATAAATAAAAGAAACCCAAGCAAGACGGTGACTTCCATTCCCAGCACGAAGCCCCAGACCTTGTGTGGTGCCACGCAGGTGTCAGAGCTGCAAAAAATCGAGCATTTTACGGAGGATTAAAATAAACCTCACGACTTTCCGTGTTTTCCTTCAACGGACAACTGGATAATATTCAGAGGGTGGAAGCTGCCCGCTCCCAGCCACGCTTGCCTTGAAGGTGGCCGCTCAGCGGGGACAGCATGTGGGCAGAGGATGCTGCTGGGGAGGGTCTGAAGAGCGGCAGAGGAGCAGCCACACGGGCTGAAAAACCTTGCTGGGGGAAGGCTGGGAGGAAAAATTAATATTAAAGAAAACAATAATAATAATCTCTCGGCAGGGAGAGCATTCAAGCTCAGCCGGCTCCAGGCGTAACCACCACCTCATTCACAAAAACCAGCTGCAAAACGCTCCTCCCTGGAGCAAGGCACCGCCGCGGCGTACGACGACAAGAAAAAGGAACGATCGCTTATTTTTAAGCCTTTTTTCGATGGCTAAAGAGCTGCCCAGAGGTGCCCCCCACCTCACCTTCTCCATCCCAACCCAAAGCGACCCGATTCGGGCTACATTTAGTGCAGCAAAATCATGCCCCAGAGAGAGAAGTGCCGCTGTTTACAGCGATACGCAAACCGCCCTCCCCGCTACGGAGGCGTGATGCAGGCGGGTCCTGCTCTCGATGCTCGAGCATCCTCTGGCCGGGTACCCCGACCTCCCACCCTGGGGCACCCCTGCACTGTCGGGAGCCCACGGGAGTGGGACCGATCCAGCCAGGAGCACGACGCTCAGCCCACCGCGCTGCCTGACTGCCAACGCGGCACAGAGCAAGGGAAAAAATAAACAACAAAACCCCAAGAGGCTTAGAGAAGGATGCCGAAATTGGGTTTTCTTAAACCAAGAAGTATATTAAGAAAAAAAAAAATAAATCAGGAGCTGAAATAAGACATTTTCCATCTCGGCAGGCAGCTCGGGTGCGGGCAGCCAAGCGATGCCCCCTCCGCCGGCAAAAGCCGTGGCGTGGAGGTGATCTGCTGTGTCCAGAGGGTCCTGTGGCCATCTCCGCTCGCTGGGCCCCGGGAGCTTGGTCGGGACAAAGAGGGGCTGGATGGCGAGCTGTCCGATCCCCCCCGAGATGGTCCCAGGGAGGGGGGTGAGGCGCAGGGTGCACCGATGAGGAACGTGATGGGGAGCGCGTGGCCCCGACCCGTCCGACAGCTCCGACCTGCCCGGCAAGTGTCGTTTTGGCAGAGCTCTCAGTTCCCCATTTCTAACCTCAGGCTTGAAGGGCAAACCCCGGCGAGCGGCAGAGCCAGGCAGGGCTGCCAGGCACAAGCTGTGCCCGTAAGAAGTCCTACCTACCCCTCCTGCCCGAGGGCTCCAGCTCTGCTGAGCCCACCAGCAGAAGGAAAAGACACCTTTCCATGAAGCGACAACCAATAATTCTACAGCAATTGCTGGAATGCTCTGAAATCTCCTCGTTTCTGGGAGCCACAAGTGAGATTTCATCAGGTATTAACAAAGCCAGGTACAAAGTGGTTTTAGGGTCATGCATGACAGCCTCTGCTCGTGTCATCTAGCAGGCAGGACGTGGTCGTAGAATTGTTCTGGCTGGAAAGGACCTTTAAGATCATCGAGTCCAAGCGTTAACCCAGGGCTGTCAGCTCACCACTAAGCCATGTCCCTCAGCACCACATCTCCACGGCTTGGAAACCCCTCCAGGGATGGGGACTCCACCACTGCCCTGGGCAGCCTGGGACAGCCCTTCACAACCCTTGCCAGCAAGAAATTGTTCCTCGTGTCCAACCTCAACCTCCCCCAGTGCAACCTGAGGTTGTTTCCTCTTGTCCTGTCACTTGCTCCTTGGGAGAAGAGCCCGACCCCACCTGGCTCCAGCCTCCTTTCAGGGAGTTGTGCAGAGCCAGAAGGTCTCCCCTGAGCCTCCTTTGCTCCAGGCTCAACACCCCCAGGTCCCTCAGCCGCTCCTCACCACACTTGTGCTCTAGACCCTTCCACAGCTCTGCTGCTCTTCCTTGGGCATTTCTTTAGTCCTCTGCATTTTGGTTCTCTCCTGCTTGGAAGCTTGGCTGTGGTGCTGAGAACACTCCCCAGCCCCCTGTCAACTCACACCTTCTTCGACACCAGACAGAGCACAGACCGTGCTGTTGTATGTGGTTTCAGACTTGGTTTTCCAGTGTGGGAGGTCCCACGTGGGGCAGCGCCGAGGGAGCCAGTTCCCACGAGGTAATGCAGGGGGGACGCTCCTGCTCATCACAAACCAGAAGGTGCTCAGAGGCCTCGTGCCTGCGCTCCAAATCCAAGGCACCGTTCCAGGAGCCAGTGAGGAGAGGGGATGGCACGGCACTCTGCTTTTTTTCCCAGCCCTTTTGGATCAGCTTGCTTCTACCAGGCCCCTTCAGCTTTCTGAACGCCGGTAGGATCGGTTTAGTCCCCACCTTCCATTGAAAAGACACCCTTTAAACAAAAAAGGCAGGTTTATTCCCATCGCGGGGGATCAGCCTGGATGGAGGAGGTCGGAAGACACACGTTCCAGGAAAAAACGCAGCTTTCGTCCAGCTTGCTGCAGGTCAGGAAAGCCAGAGCATTTGGAAGGCCAACGGAGCCGACGGAGAAGTCTCCAGCGAGGCGACGCAGAAGGTGCTCGGGGAGAGCCCCTGCCTAGAGGCAGCCACCACACGGACCCCGGGAGCGGCGCGGGAAGAGGCTGCAGGAGTGACTCACAGGCCGGCGAGGACGGATAAGGATCCGGGCAGTCGGGGTTTCGTCACCGCTGCCTGACGCGCTTCTGACTCCTCTTCCCACAGTCGAGCGCAGGGGCGAGTTCTGGGACCAGAAACCACATGCACGAACACGCAGCCGTCGGTAACGCTCGGCAGGCAAGTTCCCGGCTAACGGCGCTCTCCCGAGAGCTGCTCCGACTCCATCCCTCTGGGCTGGCTTGTTTCGGGGGTGGGCTGGGGTGTTTTTTTTTTGGCATTAGTGCCACCTATTTTTGTTGCAACACTCGAAGGTGAGAGAGTTCACCGTCTTACAAACACACGGGTTTCAAAACAGCGCTGACGGATGCTTTGTAAGAAAAATAAGTTATCAGTCCAAGTCCGTCCCTGTTTTTCAGTCGTAACTCGCTTCCACGCACGCGATCCTCGGCGGCGGGGATTCGGGAGCTGGGCAGAGGAACCTGCTGCGCGCACCCCGCGCCATTCCCACACAAAGCCATTGCTGGCACCCGACTCCTGCCAGATACCGCTTCCAGAGCGGCTCTTCCCAAGGCCACCCCAAAAACACCCCAACACACCCAAACCTTCCCTGCCTCTCAACTTCCGGAGGTCTCCTCCTCACTACTGTCGGGTCCAGCCCCGACCCACGCTGGACTGCCCCTGGGTGCTACCGAAGATCCCGCGAACGTCGCACCAGAAGCCTCAAGCGCCAGTTTAAAGGTTATTTCGGGTTATTTTAAATTGATTTAGCGGCGCTGCGGCAGCAGACGAGTCGCCGGCAGCACGCCCCGGCGTCCAGGCGAACACAGCCACCCGCGCGCATCCTCTTCTACATTTGAGTGAACGAAACATTCACCGCAGAACTAGTTTCCAGAGATGATTAAGCTTTTCCCTTTTAGAGACCGTGCGTAAAAAGAAATGGAAAGTAAAAAAAAAAAAAAGAAAGAAGAAAGTTACCCTTCTCGGACAATAGGAGGCATTGAACTCGTCGCCGATGCGCCGCAGCTCCTGAGCAATCCAGATTTCGGGCTGTAGGTCTTCTGCGAGCGAGGGAGATGGCCACCGGGAAGCTGCAGGTGAACGACAACGGAAAATGAGTACTTCTGTTAAACCTGGCAAGAGTCAATGGACCGCTACTATTTGTTTTTGTTATTATTATTATTATTTTTTTATTAATACAGGCGCTGCGCAGGTGCCGGGCTGCACATGGCACGCAGCACAGGTGGGGCTGGTTGCATGAGGTGTGCATCGCAGGACAGGCTTTTACTCTGCCTCGGTTTTATATTATTATTAGGCTTTAATTCATTCATCTTTTCGTTTTCAGCTCCCCTCAGGAGCTTCTCCTCTGGCGTATCCAAGCTTTGGTCCCCTCTCGGAAAGCCGAGATGCCACTCCCCAATTTCCTTCCCCAGCAAAACCTCCTTTCCTCCTCTTTCTAAATAATCACCTTTCCTAGCAGGCGCTGCAGCACCTCCTCCTCCAACCTTAAACAAAAACCAACACAACCACCCCACTCTGTCTGGATAGTTTAATCGAATTCTCACATTTCTTCCCCAAACAGCTCTGAAGCACCCGAGAAGAGAAGGAAAACCCCTGGCTCTGTCGTACAGAGAGTTTTGTATGCCAAGAAATCACATTTCCAGCCAAGTGAAGGACTCGGTGTCCACGGGAGGGGACCAGGACACCCGCCTCTCAAACAGCATCTTCCTGCACTTCAGCAGGGAAAAAAACCCGGCACTTGGCTCGTAAGAGAAAACAAGAGCTAACGTATCAGTTACACTGTAGTATACACAACTATCTCAGACTCCTTTTTAAGGAGGGATTAAAAGCCACCGTATAATCCCCCAAGGAGCCGGGGGAGAAAGGAGCAGCCTGTGACCCAGGTCGGATCCCATACGGCACCTGCGCTGACTCTTCCCCCTCCCACAAACCCAAGGGCAGGATCCGAGCAAGAGTCACAGCCTGAAGGGAAAAAAAAACCAAACTAAACAACAACAACAACAAAAACCAACCCCACACAACCAAAAAAAAAAGCCCAACCCCAAAACAACCAACGCTGCACAAAACAAACCAGAGCATTTTGGCACGACAGCTTAGATGGAATCACAAGGGAACAGAAATTGCTTGTGCTTCCAGTCTTAAAATATTCAAAGGATTAGTGGGGCAGTAAATAAATGGAAAAAAAAAAAAAAAAATTGAAATAAAAGCCTGGCTCCAACCTGGCTGGAAAACGTATTTCCAAGCCAAACGAGCACTGCTTGGCTCGGGGATCTGTTTTGTTTTCATGCTGTAGTAGAGCGGGAGTAGTACCCGCCGCCTGCCCGGGGACGGCCCCGGCGTATTTATTTTCCTCGCTGGTGAATGAAACGCGGAGCAGCCCTCGCGATACTCCACCCCGGCACTCCGGGAATGCAAACAGGATTTCAGCCGGGGCGGAGCGACCATCCCAAATCCCAGCGCCGGCCCTGGGCTGCCTCTCCCAGCAAGGGCTCAGCTAGGAAGGAAAGGAAGGGAGATGGGGCAAAAAGGGGCGAGGAGACCTGGGGATGAAGGGAAAAACCGCATAGGGAAAGGCACCGCTCCTTCTCCATCCATTCCACCCTTTCCTCCATCCTCTTCCCCACCACTTTCTCCATCCTTCTCCTTGCTTTCTCCATCCTTCCCACCCCCCGCCCCAGCATCGCACCCGAGAGCTCGCCTGCTCGAGAGACGAAGCCTGGGTTGGTGGCTGAGAGCGAAATCGGGCTGAGGTTTTCAGAAAGGACTTTCTGTGGTGCTGCCAAACAGCAGCGTCAAAAGGGTCCAGTCATAACTGGTCCCAAAACCCGTCAGAGGTGCTTTCAGGGGGGGCCCCCCAGTCATTCTGCGAGCCAGCGCCTGCCGCCGACAGCGAGACGGCAGCCGTGGGGACGGGGACAAAGCGAGGGGCCACCGACACCCCTGGGATGGCTGCACCTCGCTCTAGCCCACCGGACGCTCCCGCCGGGGACCAGCACGGCGATGCTGCGGTCCCTGCTTAGAAGCCGGGGGGGAACCAACCCCAGATTGCACCTCTACCCTGCGAGCTTGGCCATCTAAGCAGCTTCAAATGAACCACGCGCAGAGCTCGGCAAGGAAACGGCGGTGGCTCCGAGACGGGAGCAACAGCTAGACCACCAGCCTCTCGGCTCAAGGTCTTCCCCTCAGATTCACCCGTCGCTCCCAGAGGATCTCCTTCACGGGAAACGAGAGGTTCACGCTGCTTCTCTCCCCTCTTCCACGGTGCGGTAAAACACACCGGGGAAAACCCATCTGTGGAGCGCTTGCATGAGCTCGCTCCCAGTCCAGCCCAAAAGCTCACGTGCAAGTCCTGCTCTCCCACACCTTCAGACAGAGCTGCTCTCTCAACAGAAAGCCCAACGCAAGAAAAGACCCGGCCAAAGACTTTCAATACCAGTCACAAAACCCCACCAAAGGGTGGCTTTTCTTGCCTCGGGTGACTTTGCAGTGGGGCAGGGCCACCACCACCCCTGCCATACCCTGCTGCAGAAAGCAGGCTCCTCTTTTTCCTCCTGGCATAGCCAAATAAACTCATCCCTGCTCCTCTCCTCCTCATACCCAAAAGCATCTCCCTGGATACGCTGAGCTGCCCTTCCCACCTCCCATCCAAGAACATCCCCTCACTACCTTCATAGCATCATACGACTCCTCCGGCTGGAAGAAACCTTCAAGATCATCAAGTCCAACCTTTCATCTCATCTCCTCCCCCAAAAAGCCGGCTTTGGCGGCGGCCAGCTGTACCCCCACCACTCGCTGCCCACCACGTCCCGTCCCAGGCACAACTCTCTCCCCAGCCATCAGCACCCGCCCGCACAACGGGACGCACCCCGTCCTTCCCCGGGGCTGCCTCCTCCACCTTTTTTGTCTGGCAGTTTCATTATTATTTGCACCGTCACCACTGAAAATGTCGGGGAAGGTTTTGAAGAGGCAGCTTCGGGGCAGAGCACGAGCTTGGCTTGCTCCACCAGCCTTGGAAGGAGTCCACGGCTGCCCGCGAGAGAGCCCGAGAGCACCTACGGCGCACAAACCGCTCCTGCCTACAGGAAACGCCTGTTTATTATTATTATTATCATCATTCTTATGACAAAAGGTCACTTGCTTACGCTTCCTAGAGCGGCTCTCCCATCTCTCAGCACGCAGCCAGCGCAACAGATTAAAAAAATAAATAAATAAAACCTGGCGTATAAAAACACAGCAACAATAAAAATTCTACCCCTCCGCTTCCTCGCGGAGGGACCAGCCCGTTTCCGTGCGGAAAGCTCACTGGCGGGCATCTGGCGGGACACCAACGAGGCACGGGGACCGACGCCGGGCAGAGCCACGGCCCCTTCCCACGGCGAGCTGCGCCCCAAGGCAGAGCCCAGGAGCTGCAGTCCCTTTCCCAGGGCTACAACAGCTCCGCAGATCCCTGATCCCGGCCTTCCCGAGCAGCCGAGGGTCCCGTTTGAACAGCTCGAGTATTTCCCACGTGTTTACAGCTGTGTGGGACGACGCCCCAAACAATAACAACAAAGGCTCCAGGAAAACCAGTGTTTCCACGTCGTCCAGCGATGCAAAAAGCAAAGAAAAAAAAAAATCAGGGAAAACTTCAATTTCTTCCTGGAGCGCCAGAAAAAATCCCAAACAAACCGAACAAACCAAACAAGAAAACACCCACCCAGAAGTCCCTGGCTGCAGCTCTCCCCGCCGAGGAACTCCGGCATCCCTGCACTGGGCTGGGCCATGGGCGCTTGGGTTGTGAAACTCTGCGTTAAGCCGTCCTTACTGCAATAACGTCAGAAAAATCTTTCCTCGGGGCACATTACAGCAAGCCCTCCGCAGCTGTAACCACAGCCATTAGGCAGGGAAGAAGGGGGGGAAAAAAAAAAAAGCCCAAACCAGCTAAACAACAGAAAGGAAAGATGTTTTGCTCGTGTACAGCCTGGAGCTGGCGTTTGCCATCCCCGGAGGAGCTACCGACGCGGTGCCGGCTTCGCTCCCGGCTTCACCCAGCGGAAGCCAGAAGGTTTCCTCCAATTTGGAGGGAGGAATGCCGAGACGGGCACGGCACCATCACAGGGCGGGCGTGTTTTCCTGGGGCTTCCACGCCAGCCTCACCTGGCGAGCCACGCGCAAACCCACGCCAAGCTCCGGGGCTCGCCGGCGCGGGCGGGCGCTGCGTGACCTCCCCGGCGCCCACGGAGGAAAAGGAGGGAAAAGCCACTTACCTCACGCAAACCTCGGCCAACAACAACAACAACAACAAAAGTGGCGCGGCAAGCCTTGCGAGAGGCTGACTAGGAAGCTGATTAAACAACCGCGTTCCCTCCTCCGCGAGCAAGGGCTGACCCGTCCCGGAAAAGAATAAGAATAATAATGATAAAAAAGAGCTGGATGAGGAAGGTGTTCCCCAGCAGCACGTTCGCTCGGCGGGCCCTGGCCAGCTTGCGACAGCCCGGGCCAGCGGCCAGCCCGCCAACAGCCCCGAACCCGCCAGGTTTGTCCCCAGTCGCCCGGTTGGCCCGGGGTCCAACGCAGCCGAGTCGCCCACCAGCAGCCCCAGAGCGCCGGGGTCACCTGCCCAGAGCCCTGAAGTGACCAAGCTGTCCCCCAGCAGCCCCACCTCAGCCAGGTTGCCCACCCAGGGCCCTGAAGTGGCCAAGCTGGCCCCCGGCAGCCCCACCTCGGCCGGGTCACCCGCCTGGAGTCCCAGGTTGGCCACGTTGCCTTGGATCGGCCGGGTCACCCCCCGAGATCCCCGAAGCGGCCGAGCTGCCCCCTCCACGAGCCCCAGCGCGGCCAGCTCACCCCGAACCAGCCGCGTCACCTGCCCAGAGCCCCAGAGCAGGTGGGGTGCCCTGAA
>VZZY01013678.1:0-56889 GCA_013400335.1 Eurystomus gularis
GGTGGTAGAGTCTCTGTCTCTGGTGACATTCAAAATCCGCCTGGATGCCTTCCTGTGTAACCTGCTCTAGGTGGCCCTGCTCTGGCAGGGGGTTTGGACTGCATGGCATTCTCTGCTGGGGATCTTTCTTGGAGGTACAGACACACAGACTCCTTCCCAATGTGTTCCTAATCCAAATGGTGCTCTCTTTGAAGGCAGAAATCAGATAGGCTTATAAGCACTAATGACAGCAGAAGCTGGTGACAACACCACACCTAGGACTAAACTCCAAGTAGAGCTTACCCTTTCCTTTAAGTGTAGAAGGACACCTCATCTGCCCCAGCAGTGAAAGCCTTCTAATGCCCTTTATTTTGCTTATCACAAAGCACCACCACCAAATACACACAAGTCAGCTCTACCTCTGGGTCAGGAGAGGCTACAGCCTTGCTGTTCATAGCTGGGAGAGGTGATTTAGGGTTTTTTTAATCACCAAAACTCAATCAGTCGAATGGATTTGGTCATTTTTCGGTAGGAGGACATGTCCTTTGTCATATATTTGTTCCACACAATTCCCTTCCATTAGGACTGAGGAAAGCAGCTGTGATGACCTTTCAGACAACATTATTGCCTACCTGTCCTCCACAAAAATCCAGTAAAACCAGGAGTATTTCCCAAGCATAAATAGGGAAATGTATTTGCTCTGTTCTTCCAAGTCCACCTTAGATCCCATATTATTTCACAAACCTTCTTGTCTGCAGCTAATACAAAACTTCTGGGGAATGAAAACTCACAAAGTTTGTCAAAAGACCACCTGCTTAGTTGAAGAATTATCACAAAAAGTCTGAAAAGCCCCTGTTCCTGTCTGAGCAGCAGTGTGCCAAGTACAGCACTGGCTTTAGTGAAAGTTACTTATGAAAAAGGTGTGTTTAAAAGTACTACAGCAATATATTGTGGTAGTTTTCCAGGTAACTAGCAGTTTCATCTTAGCTTCTAGCAGGCAGAGGAAAACTCATGATCAATTTACTCATATCACTCCTCCATCTGTCAAGGCTCAAGAACAAGGGAAGGAAGCGCAAGGGCTGTGTCACCTAATCACCTAATCACTTTTCTGTGGAATAAAACCCAGAGACTGAAGTAATTCAACCCTCATGACCCTGCAAGGATTGGAGTCGTGCCAGCCTCAAAAGAAGAAATGAGACATCAACCCGATAAGCGTAAGTCACAAGAATGGTGAACATTAAAATGAGATTTCATACTTAAGGCAACAGGCAGCTGAAGTGCTGGGGCCTGAGTTTTGGGCCCCAGCTTTGAGTTGGCCTGTTAATGAGTCACAACCTAGCAGAATGTTTTGTTTTCTCCACTGGCTTCATGTTCCAGAGGCAGAACCTGGTCCACCTGTGTCTCTGTGGCTCTGCCCTCACCCAGGTGGTCATGGTTGGGGTGGTGGGCAAGGCCAGGGCTATATTAACCAGGGGCCGATCAGTTGGAAGAGCTTCCTGATGGGTGTGGCTTCTGTTGGTGCTGGTTGCATCTTGCTGAGCTCCCGTGGTTATGCCCTTCCATGTGAAGGGCCACTGAGGGAGCCATCTCTGTCTGTTGTGTCCAGCAGGTGATACTGGCACCACAGTGGGCAGCAGAGGATCTGGGCCCACAGGAACCTATGCCAGGGCTGTCTGAGAGAAGACTTCTGAGGGGATGTTGCTGAGTTCAGCGTCGGCCTGTGTGATCAGGCAACTGATGGCAGCGTAGAATGATGATGGCAGAACCAGCAGTACAGCAGCCAATGGAAACAGCAGATGTGGAATTGTGTGGACGAGAAATACACAGCCTGACAGCCCTGCAGTTTTCAGTGTCCACTATTGCAGCATGACCCAAGGAAATGTACCCAGCCCCAAATCATGCAGCCTGTTCAAGGTGTGCCACTGCTGTGTCTTTCTGTGATGCCTCAAGGTAGGGGGACAAGTGGCTGGAAAGTTTTGGTTTTTATGGGTAAAAACCCATTTATGGGCCTTTAGCCCATTCTGAATGGAGAGCCGATTGCGAGCCAGTAAAGAGACCTAACACAGGAGAGACAGAAAGGCAGAGCTGAGGGTTATATTTTCATATGTTTCTGCAGGTGCAACCACTGTGAAGCCAGAGCAGCTGAGAATCTGGGGGAAGATCAACATCAAACACCAGCATAAGTTGGGGACTGACCTGTTGGAGACCAGCGTAAGGGAAAGGGACCTGGGGGCCCTGGTAGACAGCTGGATAACCATGAGCCACTAATGCACCCTTGTGGCCAAAAAGGCCAATGGCATCCTGGGGTATATTAGAAGAGGTGTGGTTAGTAGGTCCAGAGGGGTTTTCCTCCCCTTCTACTCTGCCCTGGTGAGACCACATCTAGAACACTTTGTCCAGTTCTGGACTCCTCAGTTCAAGAAGGACAGGGAACTGCTTGAGAAAGTCCAGCGCAGAGCCACCAAGATGATTAAGGGAGTGGAACATCTCCCTTATGAGGAAAGGCTGAGGGAGCTGGGTCTCTTTAGCTTGGAGAAGAGGAGACTGAGGGGTGGCCTCATTAATGTTTATCAATATGTCAAGGGTGAGTGTCAGGAGGATGGAGCCAGGCTCTTCTTGGTGGTGTCCAGTGGTATGACAAGGGGTAATGGGAGCAAGCTGGAGCATAGGAGATTCCACATAAACATAAGGAAAAACTTTTTCACGGTGAGGGTGACAGAGCACTGGAACAGGCTGCCCAGGGGGGTTGTGGTGTCTTCTTCTCTGGAGGCATTCAAGGTCCGCCTGGCTGCATTCCTGTGTGACCTGGTCTTGGTGATCCTGCTCTGGCAGAGGGGTTGGACTTGATGATCTCCAGAGGTCCCTTCCAAAGCCTGCGATTCCGTGATTCTGTGAGCATGTGGGTGAGGGGCACCAGCCCCTGCATGTGTGTGGGGCTGGAAGGAATGCCTGCCCTGGCAGTCATGCTCACTCCCATCTGGGCAGCACCGATTTGTTGCCTGCATGGGGCAGAGGCCAGGTCTGTGACCTGTCCCTGTGCTGCGTTTGAACTCCAGGGCTGCTGGGTCAAAGTCCCTTCTCTGTTTTCAAAGCTTACACATACCCAAAGAGGCCATTTACTCAGGGGCATCTATCAAAAACTTTTAGCTCCATCCTCTTTGAGTAAGGAAAATACAGCCCAAGCCCTGTGCAAAGCTGCAACACTGCCCTGCTCTTGGAATGGGGAAATACTTTCATTAATGAAGAAATAATTCATAAAAATAGAGATCATAGTAAATCACCTTTTTTTAACAAAATGTGAATAGGTCTAGTACAACTCCAGGAACAAAGGAAAGAAAGAATCTAAACATATCTCACATTTACCTACAACCTATTAAAGCTGATCCATGGCAATTAAAATATAAACAGCCCAACTCATTTGACCTTCTGCTGTAAATCCAGAGCAGGTTCTCTTCTTCTCTCTCTCAGCTTTTTCCACCCCAAAAAAGCTCCATCAAACCTCCAGCTCCCAAATTGACATCCAATGTTGATGACGAAGGGTTTATTGAAAAAAAATTGGTGCAAGATAGGGAACAAGAGAAAAAAGAATTTGAAGTTCTGTTTCTAAAAACAGGGTTAAATGAAAATAGGTGCAGCAGATTGAGCACAACCCATTTCGCGTTTGGAGCACTAGCCTTGGGAGTGGTAGCGGATGTATTTTAAGACTTAAAAGTTTCCATGTTCAGGGATTTAAAACATTTATATTAAGTTAGATCTGACATGTGACTTCTTTTTGATGATTCAATAAAGAACAGATATAATATCTTCCTAAAGAATTGTTAAGACCATTTTCTAGGCAGCTTTTTAACTCTGCTGCATCAAATTAAAATAATAAATTTTTCTGCCACATAAAAATGTTACATTCTGTAGTCTCCAGCCACCCCAAGTAGGGATGGGCCCATGGCTTTTTTTGCCTGTATTGGTTTGTCTGCTTGGGGCTTTTGCTTGGCTGCTTGTTCCTTGGTTATTTTCCTTGGCTGTGAAAACAAAATAAACAAATACTGGAAAACTGCTGTGTTTAGATGAGAGGGAAGTGATTATTCATAGATCTAGAAGCCATGCATAAAAATGAATACATTTCCCAAACTCACCAAGGGAACAGCAAAATGTTGAAACCTCAGAAGGTTTCTGGCATACCTTCAATTACTGGAACACAAATCAGAGGCTTTACAAATGTGGCTCATCCAGGATCCCAAATAGTTGCTTTGGATAAATACAGATGACACTTTCAGTCACTGAGGCTTGTAAATGCATATAAAACTATCCATAATATAACTAGAGGGTTAAAGAATTATACAATAGTTTAGTTTTGCAGTAAGCTCAATAGATCGTCTGGACCAGCCTCCCAGTCAAAGCAGATCCAAACCCTGTCAAGGTGGCTCAAGGCTTCATCCAGCTGATTTTTTAATTGGGTTGAGACTACACAACCTCTGTGAGCAGCCTGTGCCAGCATGTGAGCATGGCTGGCAGGGAAACAGATTTCCTAATACCTAACCACGATTTACTCTCTTGCAGCTCGTTCCAGTGCCCCTTATTCTCCTCCTGTGATTGAGGTGCATGATTGTAAGTCTGAAACATTTTCCACAGCGTTTGCTGTAGCCTTTGAATGGTTTCACTGCAGCTGTAGTTCCACTTGGAAGTTTACTTTATAGGAAACGTAGTATGGGAATGCCCAAGGCACTGTAAAAATCAAATAAGAAACTTTGCTGTATGGATGAGTATGTATAATATATACATACATATATATTAGTATGTACATAATGTGTGTAAATTCGTATGTACATATGTTCATATGCCTAAAACAAAGTGTGTGTGTTTCATAGAATCACAGAATCATTCAGGTTGGAAAAGACCCTTGGGATCATCGAGTCCAACCATCAGCCCTACTCTACAATATCTACCAAATCCCACAACACCACATCTAAATGAACCTTAAACACCTCCAGGGATGGTGACTCAACCACCTCCCTGGGCAGTCTATTCCAGTATCTGACCACTCTTCCTGTGAAAAATGCTTTCCTAATGTCCCGTCTAAACCTCCCCTGTTGCAGCTTGAAGCCATTCCCTCTTGTTCTAAGTGTGTAAGCGTGTTTTCCCTGCACCACTTAGTGAGAGGAGATGGTGAGGTTTGGAAGGACCGTGGCCAGTCAGTCCGTCGCCTGCATCTTAAGCAAAACCAGGGACTTAGTGCCCCAGTGTGGTGGATGGTGCTCTTGCATGTGCCTTTAAAACTGCACATCTCGAATTCACTGAGCTTTTTCTCACTTTTGTCCTTAAAGCTTTGCCGCATTGGTACGGATTGAAACAAAGTTTTGGTTTACCTTGTCCATCAGTTTGCCTGAACCTCAAATAATGGGTCTGCTTTTTAATTATGCAGCTCCACCAGTGCCTACTTTTTGTCTAAGAAGTCATAAGCACACACAAAAAATACATCAGATGAATTTAAACAGTTCAACGCAAACTGTTTAGGCCATGAGGATGATCAGAGGGCTGGAGCACCTCTCCTATGAAGACAGACTGAGAGAGTTGGGGTTATTCAGTCTGCAGAAGAGAAGGCTCCAAGGAGACCTTCTTGTGGCCTTCCAGTATCTTAAGGGGGCCTACAAGAAGGCTGAGGTGGGACTTCTTAGGATGTTGGGTAGTGGTAGGACTAGCGGGAATGGATCAAAACTACAGGTGGGTAGATTCAAATTAGACATTAGGAAGAAGTTCTTCACCATGAGGGTGGTGAGACATCACCACCAAAGGGGTGGTGGAAGCCCCATCTCTGGCAGTTTTTAAGGCCAGGCTGGATGGGGCTCTGAGCAACCTAATCTAGTGGGAGGTGTCCCTGACCATGGCAGGGGGGTTGGAACTAGATTATCTTTAAGGTCCCTTCCAACCCTGACAATTCTATGATGCTATGATTTGTTGGAAGTTACATCTGTGCTTGTGATTTCCTATGGTTTGGTCAGTCAGTCACCTTGGGCCTGAGAGACCTCACAGAGGCACTAGCTCTAGGCATGCTGCATTTACCCTTTTTTTTCACTCCTGCTTAGAAATGTGGTGCCATAGGCCCATGCCACCCAAAGCCTGTGCACTGACGTGCTCTGTGCATCACCGGTGCCTTTAGAAGGCTGTAATTCTTGCACATTCATAACTGATAAGGCCTTATCATACCTGATTTATGGGATTTTAGGCCAATTTCTCCATCCTAAGCGAGCCACATGGAGGCAAATGTCGGCACTGTGGGCATTACAACACTCATGCCCAGCCAGGACATTCATTGCCTTCGCTTCTGCTGCAGCCCGAGGGTGCAGGTAGAACAGGAACCTGGCTATAAAGTTTGAATTTTATAGGGGTGCAACCTGCTGAAGGGGATTTTTCTGTATTACAGATGTTAACACCCACTTGTAGCACGAAGGATAACTCCTCCCGGCAGAAACCAGGCTTTTAAGGGCCTGCTTGTAATTCTCAACTTCTTTCGCACTGTAAACAAGAAGAAATGAGAATGAGGACAGTGGTTCTGATTTCCAGAATTGAGTTGGCTCAAGCAAGTGGGGTTTTTTTGGTGGGTGTCGTCGTTCATCCCTGTCCCTCAACCCATTTTTTGTAGCAAGATTTCTGGAAAGCTGATGCACCTAATGCAATTAGCCCTGGCCTTGGTAAAGATAAGTAGGTTATATTATAATGGTTACAGAACCAATAAATCTATTTCCTGACTGTACTTGTTAATTCAAACCTCTGGCCATGGTATAATGAGTTTATGTTGGCAGGGCTAAGGCACTGCTGTGGGAAATTATTGTTTTCAAGCTCATTGTTAATTAGGAACAGTAGATGAAGAAACATGGAAATACAGCTGGGAAATAAAATCATCAGAAATATTTGCTTTATTGGGAAGAAAATAACACTTCATGTATTTAAATATCCAGTTAAGATGGACGCAGGGATGGACTTATCAGAACGTAGGGATTAGTTGGACTCCTGTAGACAGTGTTAGTGCAACCAGAAAGAATGTAACCCTTGTAAACTGCAGAGAATGTGATATGCTTCTAGACTATGTCAAATCCTCTCTTGGATCCAGATAGTAATTGTATTTATTTTGGACATTTTGTATTTATTGTTGTGACTCAGCTAAGTTGATGATGAGTTGTCAATGGTTCCTTTGCCTGTTGTCCCTGTGTGGACACCCACTACCGTATGGTTTTTGACAAAGGAATTATGCATCTAACTCTCCTGAGATGTCTGGTGGACCATATGCCTCAGAAGTTGTTAGAAGTCTACTCCAGTTATATTCGAAATATCCTTAAGTTTTGCTTTGCAGTTTTGGGGACCAGAAATTGACAATTGTTACTGAAGTTTGTCATTAGAGATTCCAGAATGGTTCTTGCTGAGCTCTGGGAAAATACCCAGAGCCCTGCAGAGACTTCATTGTTAACTCAACCCCTATTATAATAGTTCTCTCTAGTTCCCTCTTACCCACCAAGTCACCTGAATGGAGAGACACTTGAGATTGCATTTGAGGACTAGTTTCTCCATGTTGCTTTCACCTTTGCTATCAGTCTGAATTTACTTTTGACAAACAACTACAAGTTTGTACTGCACAGAACAGCATGCAAATAGATATTTTTTCAGTCACATTATACATTTAATTTAAATTGTCTGGGTTCATGGGAAGGCAAATTCACTTTTTGTATAACGCCACTGAAGTCACTCGGATGGATTAATTTGACTGAGGGGCTGCAAAGTCTGGAGCAGCAGCTCTGCTACAATGTGTCCTGTGAATACAAACATCATAGGACAAGGGGCAAGGGGCACAAACTGGAACATGGGAAGTTCCACCTCAACATGCGGAGAAACTTCTTTCCTGTGAGGGTTACAGAGCACAGGAAGAGGCTGCCCAGAGAGGTTGTGGAGTCTTTTTCTCTGGAGATGTTCAAAACCTGCCTGGATGTGTTCCTGTGTGACCTTGCCCAGATGAACCTGCTTTGGCAGGGGGGATGGACTCAATGATCTCCAGAGGTCCTTTCCAACCCCTACTGTTCTATGATTCTGTGATTCTGTGATAATTCACCTCCCGGAAAGTCCAGGCTGTCTTTGCTATATCCTGTGAAATAAGATGGGTATCTACCACCATCTGCCTTCTTCTGGTGTGCATCCTGTGGTCTGTGGGTACACTGAGGGCTTTGCTGGCTATTGAATGATATTTATTGTGCATGGAAAAAGCTTAGGATCACAGAATCGCAGAATGTTAGGAGTTGGAAGGGACCTCTGGAGATCATCAAGTCCAACCCCCTTGCCAGAGCAGGATCACCTAGACCAGGTCACACAGAAACGCATCCAGGAGGGTCTTGAATGTCTCCAGAGAAGGAAACTCCACAACCCCCCTGGGCAGCCTGTTCCAGTGCTCTGTCACCCTCACCGTGAAAAAGTTTTTCCTTATGTTTATGTGGAACCTCCGGTGCTCCAGCTTGCTCCCATTACCCCTTGTCCTTTCACTGGACATCACCGAGAAGAGCCTGGCTCCATCCTCCTGACACTCACCCTTTACGTATTTATAAACATTAATGAGGTCACCCCTTAGTCTCCTCTTCTCCAAGCTAAAGAGACCCAGCTCCCTCAGCCTTTCCTCACAGGGGAGATGTTCCACTCCCTCAATCATCTTGGTGGCTCTGCGCTGGACTCTCTCAAGCAGTTCCCTGTCCTTCTTGAACTGAGGAGCCCAGAACGGGACACAGTATTCCAGATGATGAACGGTTGGCTAGCATCTGCTGACTGCATTATGACAACACTGCAAAATCTATAGGCATTGAAAATGATGACTTGAAATTCATTCATTTCCATCAGTGTTGAATTCCTGTCTAAACCAAGTATGTAAAACAATAAACTTAAATGGGTAACCTTAATAATTTACTTTTCAAAAGAAGTGTTAGAATAGCCAAAGGGGTAAGTTGAACAGAAACAGTTTACTGGAGAGGCTTTTATATGTCAGCTTTGGAAGCGACCACAACTGCTTCCATTTTTTTCAAGTCTTTTGTGTAATAAAGTAAGGGAAGAGTTGGGATGATTTGTTCCAAAGCTACCGCCATACACTGACTGCAGTGCTGTGGCTCGGGCACTGTTCTCTGTATAAAATAAACCAGAAGGAATACATGTATTTGAAATGATTTTAACAGGAGCATCTGTTAAAAACCATTCTCATTTTTTAAAATTCTGTGTAACTGTATTCTCTCCTATTGGGCTCCTGAGGAAAGTCATGATGACCCTGACATGCCATCATCCTATGCAAGACTGCTGGGGCAGGGAGGTGGGGACACCTCATTGGAATCATCAACACAAATCCTATCCCCAGCACAATCTCCTTCATATTACGTTTTGGCTGGTAACTAGAAATTTCACCTGCATGAAGTAATAACACTTTAGCGCTTGCTGAATGCAACAGTTGAGTAATTTGAGGTTGAGCAACCAGCTACCAGATCCATTGGAACTGCTAGATTATATAGTGTAAAGCCAAGTCCAATGGGGATTAATTTGTAACAATCACAAATTACCTAAAATTTGAGTCTTACCAGAGTATATTGTTTGAAGCTGTGTGAGCACTCAGCATACGTACAACCATCAGCTCACTACTTCCATACAGACCTCATGGTGACCCAATAAGGGATTCCCATTTTCTCAAGATCTTGAACTACAAATAAATCGGGCTAAGGCTGCGCCTCCACTCTAAGCCCAGATTTACCTTTGAAGCACCACCCAGACAATGAAAGTCTGTGTGGAGTGAAGGTTCTGAAGCAGAAGTTGCTGGTGACCTGCACTTGTTTTCATACAGACATTCACAACTGGTGTTTTGTGACAGTAGATGGAACATACCTGAGCAGTGGAGAGAAAGAGGTGTTTTGAAAGCATGTTTACTGTCATATTTTAGACACCTAAAACTGTGTCTTAGAATTTTCTATGTGTTTTCAGAGACTAGAAGAGGAGCCTAAACGGCTTCCTGAGTTATCTGTATTGTAGGTATCTAAATCACCAGACATGTGGAACATTCATTGGTGTTTGCAGGCAAACAGCAGACAGTAAAAGAACTGTAGGCTATTTGGGAGTGATTTTATCTTTATTTCCTTCCACTCTGATACTGAAAAAACTTTCTTGGTCCAGTCAGGGCTTGGCTTTAATACTCTTGATGGTACTACAGTCAATGGCCTCCTGTAGGGTTAGAGAGAAGTCTCTGCTGAAGGGATGTGGCTGTATCAGGCAGTTTATGTTCCTCAAATAAAATTTCTCTACAACTACCTAAAAGGAACTTGTAGCGAGGCTGGTGTTGGTCTCTTCTCCCAAATTACTAATGATAGAACAAGAGGAAATGGCCTCAAGTTGCATCAGGGGAGGTTTAGATGAGATATTAGGAAGCAATTCTTTCCTGAGAGAGTGGTTGGGCACTGGAACAGACTGCCCAGGGAGGTGGTGGAGTCACCATCCCTGGAGGTGTTTAAAAAACGAGTGGATGTAGCACTTGAGGCTGTGGTCTAGTGGTTAGGGAGATGTTAGGATGAAGGTTGGACTTGATGATCCTGGTGGTCCTTTCCAACCATAATGATTCTTTGAAAGCACAAAGTAAAGTGTAAGGTTGCTTCAGGGGGAAGACACTCACAGCATTCTTAAATGATGCTGACAAATTCATGCACAAGGTCATTTCTAGGAAAAACATTTTCTTTTGAAGAACAGAACTACCATCTCAGGAGGGATCATACCTGCTCCATCACAGCCACTCAAAGCAGTCTTGAATCTTTTACTACCAACATGATTTCATAGCAGCCTGATGCTGAACCTTATTTTCTGTTTGCTGGAAAGACTTGCTCATGATCTATGTTTCTTTAAAACAATTTACTATCAGTGGTTTTTCTCCATTCAGAAGTGAGTATGTTATGAGCCAGCTGCAGAGCCTCCATTTCCCATGAGGAGATGGGGACAGGGGAACTGGGCTACAGACAGGACAGGCTCTGTGAGTGTAACCAGAATTTTTACAACTGCAGTTCTCAAGAACATTCCCATAGCGATGCCTTTTGCTGTGAAAACATTATAAACTCATGAAATCCTGTGGTTTTGCTCCACTGAAATGGCTTACACCACTGGAGTTCTGGCGCAGGCAATCAAAATCTTTTCTGGAAGCACGGAAATACTCCCTTTGAGAAAGAATTGAAGTTTCCTCTTTTATATATTCCTCAAACTACTTATCTGAGCATGGTTACATCAGTCAGTATCATTCTCCCCTCGTACAAATGAAGAAGCTGAGGAACAGAGGGTTGAACTGGCTTGACAAAAACTGGGGGAAAATAAATTCATTTCTGAAATGCATTCATTAGCTGAGAGTGAGGAGGTTTTGCCTACAGTCAAAAGGATTTTGGACTGGTGGCTATTTCATTCATGCCCTTTTCAACAGACTGTGCAGACCTACCAGCATATACTCCTTGTTGTTTATAAAGCACAATGAAATATCAAAGTGATATAAAAGTGTTCATACATAAAAGCGCATACAAATGTTGCTATTAATGTTGATAATGATTGATCAGCTGAACTACATTTTGCATACTATGCAATCTTATATTCTTCAGTTGCTTTGATGGGAGGTCCATCAACTAAAGGAGCAAAGAATAAACGTCAAGGAGCTGAATCACAGAATATTGAAAAGGTTAAAACCAAACCAGATACTAAAATACAGTTGCTCGGACATGGAATCATAGAATCCTTGTGGTTGGAAAGGACCAGGATCATCCAGTCCAACCTTCAAAGCACTGAAAGATTGTACCTTGTCATCCATACTGCACTGCCACGTTAAGGGTGATGACAAGGAAGAGGAATGGAAGAGAGGTTTGCATCAATGGAAACGAGAACAAATGAAATATTCTGAGCTACTCAAGGTCATACATGTGAGGGAAGGGCAGTGTATCATATGAGATCCCCTGGCCTTCTAAGTGCCTGGAGTTTAAGGTGCACTCTCCAGCCTCACCTAACTTTGCTTTTGATGTGAGCTCCCCAAGTACAACTGGTTTTCCAAACACAAACTTTGGAGTTTATGAGTTCTATTTTCCACAGGCCAAATTCAAACTTGAGCAGGATCATAAGAGCTTAGAAATATTATCCACACCAGGCTTTTCCTAACGAATTCTAAAAAGCATTAAATATTTACATGAAAAATCAGCTATTGTCAACATAAGGATGATTTCTACTGTTCTGCAAACGAGTACAGTTGCGCATTATGTGGCCTATAATGTATTAATTCTAATGTTCAGCTACAAATTTCAAGCTCCCTAAGAGGCAAGTGCAAGATTTCATTGGATTCAACTGCATTTTGGGGCACTGCAGTCATGAGAACACATTCTTAGTAAATTCCACGATACAGCTGCTACAGCTGAAGTACTGCCAAGGACAAACTCTATATTGTAAACTTTGAAGACATAATATTGAAAATATATGCTCACCGCAGCATACTAAAACACGGGATATGAACTTCTCTTTATCATCAAGCTCCTCATTTATCAAGAAGAATTCAGTTGCCACATGCACCTGTTGTGCTGGTTCTGTCATCATCATTTTATGCTGCCATCAGTTGCCTGCTCACACAGGCCAACACTGAACTCAGCAACATCCTCTCAGAAGTCTTCTCTCAGACAGTCCTGCCATAGGTTCCTGCAAGCCTGGCTCCCCCACTCCCCACTTTGGTGCCAGCATCTCCTACTATCAGGAAGCTCTTCTAACTAATTGGCTCCTGGTTAATATAATCCTGGCCTCACCCACCACCCCAACCATGACCACCTGGGTGAGGGCAGAGCCACAGAGACACAGGTGGGCCAGGTTCTGCCTCTGGAAAATGAAGTCAACAGAAACAACAAAACATTCTGCTAGGTTGTGACTCATCCACAGGTCAAATCCAACTTGAGGCCCACAAGTTGGGCCCCAGCACTTCAGCACCGTAAGTTACTGGGGTAGATGCAGTTAACGGCAATTTCATTTATTGCTACCCATAGTTACACTAATGAAGAAAGAAAAAATGTAATATTGCGACAGAGTAGAGAAGAATCACCCTCATCCACCATCCCTGGAGGATGGGCTGGATTCTTCTGGTGGCAGGTTGGATCCCGTCCCTCTCAATGACTGGCCTCATTGGTTCAAGTACTGCAGTCCTCATTTCTGCCAAGGTGGGACTTCTCACACTTCATTCTAATCATTGCTAGCAGCTACAGTGGCTTTTTGAGAGTAACTGGAGAGAAATGGCAACTTCTACTGCATGACTTACCTGGGATGCTTGTCTACCTTAAGATGGAACAAAATGATGCCTTTGGCCATTTCTATCCACTGAATATAAAGAAAGTCTAGAGAAGCTCAGATGCACATGTCTTCATGGCTGGCATCTGCAATCAGATGAACCTGGAGATCCCACACTTAAAACCAGTAGGATTAATTTTACATTCTTCAATGTAAAATAGAGTGAAATACAGCAGATTTTAACCTGTAGTATCTATGTGAAATCCTGTAGCTCTTACATGGGACCTGTTACTGTAGACCTTGAGTACCATAAGCTTGCATTGCAGTATTACTCTCTAACATCTGCAGTCCTCCATGATGTATGAGGCTTTTTCCCAAGGGTTAGGCATGACCCGGTTTCATCCAGAATCACAGGAAAAACCCTTGGACAAAGCTGTGTTGATTTGGGCATTTTCTTACTGCATTTTCTTCTGTTCAGAATTTCTTAAGCCCTCCTTATAACTTTAAGTGAAATATGTTTGCATGAATAGAAAGGACAATGTCTAAGAGATGACAGATTCTACTCACCATGCCTCATAATTCAAGCTTAAGAAATATTGAGGGAAAAAAAAAACACAAAGACAATTCTTCATAATAGGTCTCAGTTAGATGTGGAAGCTGCTGCTGCAGAAACCAAATTTTTGAGCTCAAAAAAATAATGATATATAAAGAAATAATTAAATAGGTAGCAAGACTATCTTGTTATCCTAATAATTCACAAAAAATTCTGGAAACACTTCCTCATCAAAGTCATGTCAATCTTGTCTTGTTGGATACCAGGGGAGCTGTGTAGGATGCGAGTTACCTGTTACCTACTACAGATGTTCTGAAACATCTAGCATTAATCACAGTTAGTCATAGCAGACAACATACTTGAGCTAGAGTCTAATCAGGTATAAAAAGACCTTCATTCCTTCTGGGAAACTTTTTTTTTGGTACCAGTGTTGCTAGCAAATGAAAGTATTTCACCAGATTTATCTTGCTGCTAGCTTCCAAGCGAGAGCAGCCACAGGCCCCCAGTGAAGGACCAATGTGTTCACACAACGCATCACAAAGTTATTTTGAGTCTGGTACATTTAATTTTTTTTATCAGAATAATATATTTGGTATTGTGCTCATTTTAAATACTACATTGCTTGTCACACTACATTTAGCAATAGACCTCTTCAAATATATTTAACAAATTGTTCCATGAGTAGTAACTACATATAAAATATCTTCCTTGAATTAAAAAAATCCATATGTGTTTTCTTCATGAAATACAATATATACATTACGATCTTATAGCTTTAAGGTAAGTCAAAATTTGGGCTTAAACAAATTCACAGTGTCCATTTTATCTCCGTAATAAAAATCTTCACTCTAAAAGTGCCTGCATCTTAAACTGTGTTTATGTATTTCCTTACATCGAGTTCATGGAGATCCAAAGTTTTACCATCATCTGGCATTAGACCGCTGACAGAAATTGTATATTACAATGACCAAAAATAAAGACCTTTGATTACTGAAAGTGAACTTTGACTGTCCTTGTTACCTCAAGTTCTGACCAATAGATTTTCCGAAGAGCTTGTCAGAGGTGGAGGATCTGCTTTGAGCGATATGGCCTCTAACACGGTCATTCAATGGAGCTCTAGTAAGTGCTCACTGCTTCGGAAAACCAGGCCCAAAATATTCAAGCAGGAACTCAAAATCAGTGGCCAGTCCTGGCCAAGGCAGATGGGCAGGAACCATTCAGGAGCTGCAAGGCAGTGAAGTCAGTGTCAAGCTGCCCTCCAGCCCAAGATCACCCCAGCTGCCTTCATCTTCCACACAACATCTGCCACAGATCAGTGTGTTTCTGCCAAACACCAGCCAGTTGGGTCATCTCAGAGTCTGCAGTGCCCTGCTTTTTTTGTGACCACAGGCGATTTACAAATTTGGCTATTCTCTAGCTTGTAGTTTTTCAGGCCAGCACACTGTGGTTTTAATACAAACTGCTCTACTACCTTTGAAAATCTCACTTTCCTTCTCCTCCCCCAGAGGAAGAAGCCTTAAAAGTTTCTAAACCCTGAGTTCACTACGCCTGTGCCCCACGGGACACAGATTGTCCCACATGCTCTATGTGTGGCTAAACTAATGGGCCAAGGAGAAGGCTGAGAAGTTCCCCCAAACCATGAAAAACACCCTTGGGGAAGGCTGACCTCCATAGCAGCTCCATTGCTTTCAAGGCAGGACACAGCTCCTCACCTCCACCTGTCTCCACATGACTTCAAAACGCATTCTAATACATGGTTTTTTTCCCCTGAAAATACACAGTGATTTCACCAACTTTTTTTTTAAAAAAAAGACTATCAGTAAATTCAGCTAGAAGCTAATCTAGACCCATGAAAAATTAACCTCCAGCCTAAAAGGGAGAGGCATTCTGGTACATTCCACAATAAGTTTCACAAAGCTAATTTAAAAGCAATTACTGACAAGCCATTTTCATCCTTGTTTCCTAAACACAGAAGGTTTTTTAGGTGCATCAGCCCTTTCACTAATTTTGAGCAACCTTAAGGAGGAGCAGAGATCTCCAATGTAATATATAGTTTGGACACTCCCAGAATTGGTGATTGTCAGAAGAGAGAAACCCAAATGACTGCATTAACTGAGGGAAAAATTGGATGGAATTTGGCCTGTATCTACCTGGAGCGACAGAAATCAGGTGACTGTCCTGCATGGATGTACGAGCTGGCCAGTCACACAACTATCAGCCAGATGTGGCATGGGCTACCTCTTGTCCAGTTTAACAGAAGGAGACATAGAAGAATTATGGTGGTAGGGGAGAGCGTGGAAATGTTGAGGGCTTCTGCTGCCGACATGGAGTGAAGATTCTTCATTGAAGGAGTCCTAGGGAATACAGCACAAGAGGTGAGCTTTCTCCCATGGAAAAAAGGACAAGAGATGCAAATCCATAGAGGATTAGATTTCATTAGTTTTTAGAAAAATGTGGTTTTGTTTGCTAAGGGTAGGCCTGAACAAACTTAGGTGATTTAAACAAGTTGAACTGTGGGAAAAGATGTTCCCCAACGCATGATGTTCCCAGAATTCTGAGAGAGGGTTTGCACCTGTATTTTCCACCTTACATAAACATGTTACCAGCTTTACACTCAAATCCCTTTCCTGCAGTTTGTGAGTTTAGTTCGAGACATAAACGTTGGAGCACTCGGGAATCATGAAACAGATTAGGACTTCAAGGATTAATTATTTTGGATTAAAGAAGCTTTCTTCAGGCCTCAGAAATAGCTCTTCAATGAACTTGGCGAAAAATATTTCTTTCTTAATGCACTAACTCCCGTTGGAACCTAGGTATCGTTCAGGATAGTCCCGTGGTGACAGGGCGAAGTAGGGAAAACTGTAACACTGTGCTCTGTATTCCGATATCTACCTCTTCAAGAAAATGTTCAAATTACTTTAATATCCTGCACATTTTTAAGAAAGGCAGTTAGCTTTTTTTTTTTTTTGCTACTTGGGAATGCTTGTAAAATTAAATACCTTTTGGTATAAATATGTAAAAGCCTCCTCCTTTTGCTTCACTAAAATATATGTAGCAACATCTACAAAAGGAAATTTGCAAAAATAACCAGTTAATGTAGGAAAAGTTTAGATTCACGCTTTTGATCCTCCACGACTGCGCTTATCAAGATTCCACTGCAATTCTAAAAGAGGTAAATTGAATATTAAAATGATCTCAAATTAACTCTTCTTCAGCAGATAAAGAATAAATAAGTATTTTTACTTAAGTGCTATCTCCTCCCTGCTGTAGACTCAGAGGATTTGCCACTGTGGTTTTTCAATGAAGAACTGAAATGATTTAACTTCTGAATCTGTTGTAGAAATGTGAGCTAGACTTGAGAAAAAAAGAAATATGGCTTTAAGTGAATTCTTAACGTTCTGTGGCATTTCTTAAACATTTAGGTTATCTCTTGCTTTCTTCTTCCTTAGAGTCAATTGACAGTTTTTCCCCAAGTTTCCTTATAAGTTCTGCCAGATCTTCAGAATTTTGAGATTTTTCCTCAAGGAGTTCATATCGGAGACTTGAGATGTCCTGTTTAATTTCCTTCAGTTCCCCTGTAACAGACATCAGAAAATCACGCTGTTAAGAAACAAAGGAAAAAAACAGCATATCCAAATATCTCACAGTTATCACGGGTTTTCTCTGGATTTCTTTGGTGAAACAGAAAAAGTTCTGTTGCCCGTCGGTGAATGGTGGCTTAGGAATAGGAATATGAAGATGCAGTTCAGGAATCAAACAAATCCAAAGGCAAAAGTGTGAGAAATCACATCAGTTCATAGACCTCAAATGATCCATTACATGGAAGCTGCTGTTCTGCTGTAAGAGAGATCATAGAATCATAGAGCTCTTTAAGTTGGAACATTAAGTTGGAACATAAGTAAGATCACTGAGCTCAGCCCTTAACCCAGTACTAGGGCCAAGTCCTGCCTGACCAACCTAGTGGCTTTCTACAATGGAGTGACTTCATCAGTCGACAAGGGAAGAGCTATGGATGTCATCTATCTGGACTTCTCCAAGGCCTTCGACACGGTCCCCCTCAACATCATTCTCTCAAAGTTGGAGAAACACAGGCTTGATGGGTGGACTGTTCAGTGGATATGAAATTGGCTGGATGGTCGCATCCAGAGATTAGTGGTCAATGGCTCAATGTGCAGATGGAAAAAAGGTGACAAGTGTTGTCCCTCAGGGGTCCATTCTGAGATCAGTGTTGTTTAATACCTTCATTAATGATATCGACAGTGGCACTGAGTGCACCCTCAGCAAGTCTGCTGATGACACCAAGCTGGGTGGTGCAGCTGATGTGCCTGAGGGACGGGATGCCATCCAGAGAGACCTGGACAGGCTGGAAAGGTGGGCCCAGGTGAACCTTATGAGGTTCAACAAGGCCAAGTGCAGGGTCCTGCACCTGGGCAGGGACAACCAGCATTATCAGTATAGGCTGGGAGAGGACATACCGGAGAGCAGCCCTGTGGAAAAAGACTTGGGAGTACTAGTGCATGAAAAGCTGAACATGAGCCATCAATGTGCAGTGGCAGTCCAGAAGGCCAATCACATCCTGGGCTGCAGCAAAAGAAGTGTGGCCAGCAGATTGAGAGGTGATTCTGCCCCTCTACTCTGTGCTGGAGTACTGCGTCCAGTTCTGGAGCCCCCAGCACAAGAAGGACATGGACCTGTTGGACCGTGTCCAGAGAAGAGCCACAAAAATGATTAGAGAGCTGGAACATTTCTCCTGTGAAGATAGGCTGAGAGAGTTGGGGCTCTTCAGCCTGCAGAAGAGAAGGCTCTGGGGGAACCTTTTAGCAACATTCCAATACCTGAAAGGGGCCTATAAGAAGGCAGGAGGAGATCTGTTCTCATGGGTCTATAGTGACAGGACAAGGGGGAATGGTTTTAAGCTAGAAAAGGGTAAATTGAGGTTAGACATGAGGAAGAAGTTCTTTAATATGAGGGTGGTGGATCACTGGAATAGGTTTCCCAGAGAGGTGGTGGAGGCCCCATCCCTGGAGTCATTCAAGGTCAGGCTTGTTGGGGCTCTGAGCAACCTGACCTAGGTAGAGAGGTCCCTGCTTCTTGTAGGGGGGTTGCACTAGATGGCCTTTAGAGGTCCCTTCCAACCCAACACATTCTATGATTCTATGATTCTGATCATGCAGATCTGGGGTGCCTGAGTCCTCCTGGCTAGTTATAGGGCATCTCATTGTCCAGAGACAGTAGTCCTCTCCTTTTCCTGCTGCGCTAAATGTCTTTCCAGCATCAGAGAGGTGCAAACTCGCTGTTTCCAGCTAATAAATCACACCAAAAGACCAAAAGAAGAGTGAAGCAGGTGTATCCTCATATATGAATCCCCAGTAAGAAGACATATCTACACAAGGGAGAATTCATACAGGAGTGTCCCAGACCAGCTGCTGCATCACCACGGGAAATGCATGGGCATTACTACAAGAAGCAACACTTTCCACAAGAGTCTTCCCATCAGTGATAGCTTCTGATCGGAGAGCAGAGACAGAATGCCACATCTCTTCTTTAACTGCGATTTCATGTTAATTTACATCTTGCACTTGGAAACACATCAAGTGGATTAAGTATTCTGGAAACATTTTTTTGAAGTGGCGTATGTAACCACTTTAATTAGTTTGATTCTCTGATTAGAAATAAACATACAATTCATCAACATACCTTCATTGACTTCGTCACTTTCCTTATCTATTTGAGCTTTCAGTACGTATCTTTTAATGAGACGCTTCATTATTTTCTGCAGAGAAGAAAGGAAGAAAAAACGTTTTCTTAGTTGGACCTTCTAGTATTGATATTTGAAATGCCATGGACATTTGAAAATATGAGCTCCATTACCTGCTGGTGCATTCAGACATTTCAGTGTAGGACTTGCCAGGTTAAAGGAACAGAATATAAAAATCTCCACTTACATCTGCAGCAGATATTTAAACTTTATCATTCTGCACACATAGGTACATGAAAGTTAGAAAACTAAACACATCTTACGAATGTTATCATTCACAAAGCTTAACCTACCACTGGAGTCTACGAGAACGATTAATACAGTTGCAGCTTTGATCTATTACAGTTGCATAACGTAACAGTGGAGCAGAGCCAGCCTGCCCAAGGGGGGAGACTTTTCTCTGTTGTACGGTTTAAAAAGGTAAAGTTGTGTTCAACACCCTTTTGCATTCAGATGGCCTTGTTCTTCTGTCCAGGCAGCTCTTGCTGCTTCCTTTCCACCTGCTTTGTAGCGGTACAGGAAGGAAAGCAGGAGCCTCTGGACCAGAGCAGCTGAGCTTTATGTGGATTGTGCTGAGTCTCCTTGTACTCAACTGCCAACTCATGGCAGTTGTTTAGGAGGCCGAGAGAACCAACCTGTATTGATAGCATAAAAGCTGAAAGATATTTGCAGTGCTTGAGGTACTAGTTTGCAGAGGTCTGGCACAATAAGCTGAGCTGCCTCAGCAGATGGAATGGGAAGATTTCGCGTTTCTTTTTGGTCTTCTTAATTCACACTGTGCAGTTGAGGACTCAGCCTGCCTCTAAAATTAAAACCATTTTTCAAGCACTTTAAAATATTGCACTATAAGGGTAGCGTTTAAGAAACAGGGGAGAGTGAAATGCCCTCAGATCATACTGCAAGTACCTACATAATTGCATTTATTTCTGATATCCACCAGGTCTGTGGATTGATCCTTGATTCAGGTTGTTTAACATAAATCCAAAACCGCCCTCATGCTGTCACTCTGCCAGTTCTACTACTTCTTGGTTTTGTTTTAAAATAAACTGTTTTTTACCTGGTATTGCCTTGGAGGATTGTTTAAACTGTTTAAGTGGATTTCATCAGAGCTTCTTATACTTGATTGCTTCCTTTGACCAAGCTGGAATGGAAACATTTTTTATAGTACAAAATAAATAGAAGAACAAGATGGCTAAATTACCTCATGCACACATGATATGAGAGAACATGAGCTGTTAAGTTCAGTTTGGGGAGCACTACATTTTTGAGCAGCACCTTCTTTACTACACGTCGCTGAAAGGAAAGGGCATCACTCCCTAGCGAAACACCAAGGATGCAGTTTGCAGGCTTCACTACTGCTTTAGAACTTCAAGAACAACTAAAGCACCCCACGTGGTGAAATGAGACCAAAGCTGAATGAGTCGGCTGCAATAAGAGTGAAAGGCAACTGTCAAAAGGAAATGAATTATATGACTTCAGACTGGTGGTTGGGCCAGTTCAATGAATAGTAGTGCAAGAAATAAAAATCATGATGGATCTGGATGAGGAATAAGTGGGACTGTCACTAAAAAGTCAGTCCTCTGTAATTAGACATGGCTCAGTACAATTTTCACTGTTTTAAAGGACGGGGATATCACTGCAGTGTCTCAGATCCTCTGGGATCGTGTTGTGCTGCCAGTGAGTTTCTCCATGTTGGTTATCTCGGTCTTAATGCATCGAGCACCTATAGATCCTCCAACTGGGGCAGGGTGAAGCCTGGTGAGTGATGTGTGGGATACAGCTTGGTGAGGAGGAAGGCAGGGGAGGGTTAGATGTTCATGCTGCTGTACAGGCGTGTCACACATCAAGGGAGCCTGAGGTTAATGAAGGCTGAAGCCTTCATGTAGCCACTTCTCCTGCAACTGAGTCATTATAACCTCTTTAGGAATCATGGGAACTTCCGCGGTTGAACTTTGATAATAAATTGAAGCAGCAGTATGGATTATGGGATCAATATTCACCAGATGTTAATTGGAAAATGATAAAAACATCTCAGCAGAGAGCTTTACTGGGGCTCCATTCTAACGTACATGTACTAACACAAAGGCTGATACAAAACACTTGGGAATTGTATAGGTATAAAAAGGCTGAATGAGGCATCAGATTCAGTTGCTTAACCAGCAATGAGGACATAAATTAAAATTCCTGATTCTCCCAGCTGCTGCAGGGCTTGCTCCTTAAAAAGTCTTTCTAGAGTTTTCTAGAATTCCAAATAACTTTATATTCACTTTAGCAGTAATGCAAATAAGTCTTCATGAATCTTCAAACAGGGAATAATTGAAATATTTTAGATCTTGTCTAGCATTTCATAAGATCATAGAATGGCTTGTGTTGGAAAGGACCTTAAAAGATCGTGTAGTCCATGGGCAAGAACACCTTCCACTACAGGTGGGTGTGTTGATCTGCCTGAGGGTAGGGAGGCCCTTCAGTGGGACCTGTACAGGCTGGACCAACGGGCCAGGTCAATTGTATGAGTTTTAACAAGGCCAAGAGTCGAGTCCTGCACTTGGGCCGCAGCAAACCCATGCAAAACTATAGACTTGGGGAGGAGTGGCTGGAAAGCTGCTTGTCAGAAGGGACCTCGGGGTGCTGACTGACAGCCTACTGAAGATAAGCCAGCAGCCTGCCCAGGTGGCCAGAAAGGCCAATGGCATCCTGGCTTGTATCAGGAATAGTGTGGTCAGCAGGACTAGAGAAGTGATTGTCCCACTGTACTCGGCACTGGTGAGGCCGCATCTTGAGCACTGTGTTCAGTTTGGGGCACCACAGTACAAGAGGGATATTGAGGTTCTGGAGAGGGTACAGAGAAGGGCAACCAAGCTGGTAAAGGGTCTTGAGGATAGGCCTTATGAGGAATGGCTGAGGGAGTTGGGGCTGTTTAGTCTGAGGAAGAGGAGGCTGAGGGGTGACCTTATCGCTCTTTACAACTACCTGAAAGGGGGTTGTAGGGAGGCGGATGCTGACCTCTTCTTACACACCACAGCTGATAGGACAAGAGGGAAAGGTTTTAAGTTACTTCAGGGGAGGTTTAGGTTAAACATTAGGAAGAACTTCTACACCGAAAGGGTTGTCAAGGACTGGAACAGGCTGCCCAGGGAGGTGGTTGAGTCACCGACCCTGGATGTGTTCAAAAGCTGTCTAGATGAGGTGCTAAAGGATATGGTGTAGAAGTGGTCTGGTAGAGACAGATAATGGTTGGACTTGATGATCTTGAAGGTCCTTTCCAACCACTGAGATTTTGTGATCAGGTTTGTCCTTCAATATCTTTTTCCTGAAGGAAAGATTGCACTTATTGGTAAAGTACATTAATTTGCAATTAATACAAAGTTCACACTGAATTTGGAATTTATTTTTGTTCTTCAGAAAGATTCACAATATCTATACACACAAACTTTTAAAAACATAATATATCTATTCAGATTATTTTTGACTAAGCAAAAATAAGGATAGAAGATATATAGTAATGTATAAATAGATACATGAATAATTAATATTTATTTCTAACTTATTAACCTGAATTTGGATGGCAGTGAAACTGAAGATGTATAAAAAGGGCAAGTTATTGTTGCCTCTTCTTGCTTAAATGAAGCTACATTAAACGACTTGAATATATATTAGAAACCATACGTTTATCTAAACGTTTTAACTTAAACTATGCATCTGATTTATAATAAAAAATAGTGGCTAGTGAGTTTACACGACTGTATCCCTATGTCTTTCAGTATTTCAGAAGTAAGAGTACTCTCTTGGGCCTCATGTTGGCTGCTAGATTAAAAGAGAAAAACAATCTTCCTGCTTTTTCAGATCCTGGTTTCCTCCTGCACAATTTTTGGAAATAATGTAGTAGAACTAGAGGAAGACCATGTTTCCTCTGCAGTGGTGGAGGAAAGTCCCCCTGACCAAAGTGGCTCTAGGGCATGAGCTTAGGCTCAAGCTGTGTGGCTGGTGTCCCAGCCCTTCTGGATCTCTGACTTCTTCTGCAGCTCTGATACCATTCCTGATCCTGTTACTTTCCCGTTTACACATAATCTACATTTCATAATTTGTGTTTGATTTTATTACGTATTTTTAAATATTTATTAGGGATTTCATTATGTATTTTAACTGTGACCTGCCACACCAATTAAGAGTTTCAAATTTCTGTTGCATTGGTTCCCATCAAAAGTTAGATCCAATGCTTAACTAAAACTTGATTTTCACTTGGAATAGGAAAATCAGTAATCCGTGGTGAAATGAGTTTAGGGAGACATTGCAAACTTGTAAAGCCAGACGCACTGTAACATCGTAATCTCAGCTTTGACCTTCAGCACTCTACTTTTTTTTCCATATACTTTTAATTAGCTACAGACTGCATCTTGGAAGTTGGCAGGTAAATCAGCAGTGTATAAATTCATTAAATCTGCTTATGTGTAACAGTAACAGAACAAAACATCTATTGTACATTGCTGAATGCCCACTTGGTGGCAGAAATTGCCAAGATTTCATTATAACTTCATTTTTACACTAAACTTTTAAACTCCCTTTAACACCTTTCAGCTTTTTCCTCTCCACAACATTACTACTAAGCTCAGCCTGACACACTAACGACTGAACTAGAATTCATATTTCTCAAGTTAATATCTATTGGCAATCTCCATACGAATAACCGGAGAGAAAAAAAAGTGTAATTTAAGCAAAATAATGATATAAATCTACACAAAAATTCTCCTCCAGGAGCATTGTGTGAAAGGAGAAACGCAGCATGTGTGGATCATTGCTCTTAGGAAACAGCTCCTTTAAACTTCCTTCTCGTTTTGTCACTATCTAGTATTACTCAAAATTCAATGCACTCAGGATACTTATGCAAAGGCTGTAGCTGCTTCATGTAGCACTTTGTACATGTCTTAAATCCCAGTTTTCAGAAGCAGCGGATGACTTGCTCCTTAAAAAGTTTTTCTAGAGTTTTCTAGAATTCCAAATAACTTTATATTCACTTTAGCAGTAATGCAAATAAGTCTTCATGAATCTTCAAACAGGGAATAATTGAAATATTTTAGTAATGCGCCTGGGCCAAAAGGGAAGGTTCCCAGAAAATGACTCAGTTTGAGCACCCAGAGGTCACTTGTGAAAATCTCAGAAACGCTGTTTTATAATAAGAAAGCAAAAGCTGATACGTTTTTTTTATTGTCTGAGGAAGGGTTTAAAGCTATTTCAATAAGCCCTTCAATTCTGAAGGGCCACGTTTTAAGAAGAAGGCTTAAATACATCATCTGCTACTACTGCTTTTTACTTCAGGAAGATGAACAAGTTCTGTGACTCTTAAACCATAAACTTTCTCATTTACAAGGCAATCTTCAAATTACAATAAAACTCAAAGCCGGTTTCTTTAAAACCCTCCTTTTGCTTCATTTATTTCTCGCCTTTTTTTGGTTTGAGTTTCTTGTTTGCTTGATGTTTAAAACACCAACTGTAGCCTGAAACAGAATAAACCTGTGGGTTTTAATCAACAGTCTGAAAGAAAACATCTTCACGGCCTTTGTGGGTATATGAAGACATGTCTCAAGAAATTACTTTCTGGTGTTTCTTTGAACACAGCTATGTAAATTGCTTGACGTTTTGCACTGACGGCACCTGGCTTCGTTCTCTGCCAACAGGAATCAGGGCAGAGCTGGCTCTAGGGACAGCATTTTTCCCCTTCCCATTCTAATTCTTGTCTTTATGCTCACCCTGGTTGCTGCTGCTGCTCTTCCGCTGAGAGGCTCTGCAGGAGGCTTCCTGCTGCACGCTCTGCAGGAGGAAGACCTCCAGGCTGGCTCTGAAGCAGTAAACTCAAGTGTGTGTTAACATTGTTGGGTACTGCAATGAGATGTCTTCTACCAGCAAAGTTTTAATGTCCTCCCAAGTAGGACTTACACCAAAACTGTCTCTCTCCCTAGGCACAGATTGGCAACGGGGCTGGTCCAGGGACAACAGCTTGCAGCAACCCTACCTTGGGAGGAAAACTACTGGAATAGGGGCAAGCCATTCCTGAATTGGCCTCGGTGCCCAGATAAGCTCCCTGTCACCTTTTATTTACTAGCACAGACACAGTGAGCAAGTCTTGGGCCTGGTCTTGCCAAATCTTTTCTTATCTTTGCACAGCTCGTTGGCATTTACAGCAGCTCCTTGCACAAGTAGCTCCTTGCTTAGCAGTCACAGCAGCACCAACCTGCTCAGCACAGGATGAGTCCAAAGTCAAAATCCCCAAAGCCTGAAAAAGCCTCTGAGAAGATGCCATAAAACAGTCTCAACAATAACAAATCAGCAACAGTGGGTCAGGATGAGACACAAAGAAAATTTTCTAACTTTTTAGAAGTGTGAAGGACAGTAGCTTCTGAAAGATCAGATAAAGCCAGCGCTACAGTATGTGGTCCAAAAGGTAAGTAAAAATGTAATCATTTAGAATAGAATCTTTCTGCTCAACCACGTCTGATCAGTTGTCTGGCAAAGCTCGTCCTCCCGAATGTGTCACAGTAGTGCTAGTCTTTAAACTTCCAGTACCACCTAACACCATGTGCTACGTCTCACGTTCTCCTAAAGCACTTTCTTTAAATAAGCCCATGAGACACATCTCAAGTGCATTTTATTGAATCAACTCAAGTGCACTTTACTGCAGTTCTGCAAGTAGAACAGAGAGCGGAATGTTTAAAGACCAAAGCAAGCTGCGTTCTCAGTGGAAGCAGAGACTGGTGACGAAGTGGGAATTTAGAAACTCTGGCCAGGTATGTGAGGGTGGTTTGCAGATGAGGGGAGAGCTGGAGATGTCATCTACCTTGACTTTAGCAAGGGTTTTAACACTGTATCCTAGAATATTCTTGTACTCACATTAGGATTACTGGCTGGATGGGTGGACAACTAGATGGGCAAAATCCTGGCTGGATGGTTGTGCTTAGATAGCAACATAGGAAAATTTGCCCTTTTAAACATCTTTATCAAAGACCAGATGTCAGAGGAGGTGTTGGAGCACACTCCTATCAAGTTTGCAGGCCAAGTCAAATTTGGAGGAGGGCAGCTGATAGGCTTGAGGGCAGAGATGACACCCAGGAGGACAGGGCTGACAAGAGCCCAGTAAATTTCAATAAGGAGAAACTGGAAGGAATCTCTTTCAACAACACAGGCTTAGGACTGGCTGGATGGGCAGCAGTTCTGCAGAAAAGGACCTGGGGTTCTTGGTGGTCAGTGAGAAATACATTAAAAAAACCCAGTATGTTCAGTAGAAGGTCACCAAGATGTTTGGGGCTGGAGCATTTTCCCTGTGAAGAGACATGGGGGAATCTGTGCTTGTTGAGCCTAAAGCAGAGATGGCTTCAGGCATACCTAACAGCAGCCTCCACTGCGTACAAGGAGGTCATTGAGGAGATGGAGCTGGGCTCTTCACAATGCAGCAGGACAGGAAGCTGAGAGACAACGGACAAATTCAAATGAGAGGTAAAAGAAGCAACTTTTTCCCCATGAAGGACAGTCAGGCAGTGGCTCATGCTGCCCAGAGAGGTTGTACAGTCTCCATCCATGCACAGTTTAAAGACTTGACTGGATGAAGCCCTGAGTAACCTGGCTGGACCTCAGAGTTGACCCTGCTGTGAGCAGGAGGTTGGGCCAGAGATCTCCTGAAGTCTCTCCTGGCCTGAATTATTCTCTGTGACAAGAAACAGGAAGAACTGTAAATTTACAATGGTATTTTTTGACTTAACTGACTACAGACGTAGACAAATACTAATATTAAAACTCAAAGTATTTCAACCGGTATGCAGTGACTGACTTCAGGACTAAGTATGTTGGGAAATTCATGAGAAAACAGGTCAACAACAAAAATGAAGTCAAAATTTGATTTATCTTTTAAAGTTAGCAGTCAGTATGCACACTATAAAATTACCTTGTTCATCTCCGCATCTCCCTGAAAGCTTTTCTTTTGGCACAGAAATGGTTTAGAAATGCATTTTTTGATTCTGAGTAGGAGATAGAGCAAAGATTTTGGGCTTGGCACTAAGTTGAAGGGTACTGGAAGAGTTCTCCCTTCTTCGAAGTAAGAAAACCAAAGTTTAGCCCTTGCAAATTTCCATTCTACATCAGCATCATCCTGTAAAATAGAAACACAGCTGTTACTACACTGTTAATACCACCTTGAATACCGAAGTTGTTCTAGCTAAACTTTATGTGTGTTTTGAATGTAACTGACTGGTGTTATTCTCAAACAGGTCAAGAACTTGTTTATAATCTGTGAAAACCAAATTTCAATGAATGGAACTGTTCTTATTAATCCACGAAAACCATGCAATTACAGATGAACAAGGTGGATTTGATTTAAACATTGGCTACTCCAGACTGAGTGCTAATAGTCTGTATAAAGGATCACAAAGACGGTCCTCCTCGTTTGGTGGTCTTTGTAGACACACTAATAAGAGCAAAAGCTCTGACTTAAAAGCACACAATACAATGCCCAAGTTAAAGCTACATGGCAACACTTAAGTTCATCTGCTGGGGAATGACTGAGTAGCCACTTGCTTGGAACACTGTCATGCTCAGTAAATAAAATAGAAAAATCCTATGTTAACATAAGAAAAACGAAAATCTCTCAATCAGACTACCGGCTCTGATTTCTTATCTTATTGGTCTCTTCTGTAGCAATTAGCCTATTATCTTTCCTTTGAAGAACACATAGTATCAGAATTTTAAATTAAAACTTTATTCTATGACTTTAAACCTGAAATTAGGTTAAATTAATTAATTCTTACCTAAGTCCTTTCACCTGCTGGAATATATGACTAAATCAGGTATGCCACCATCACCACAGTTTAACATTTATGACAGCCAAGACACTCACTTTATTCCTCCCTGTAAAGTTCAAGAGGGTCTTCTGGAGAAAGGACTGATGTCATGTTCAAGGACATGACTAAATATTGCTGTAGCTGTTTGCAGAAGCTGTTTGTATCCAGTTACGATATTTTTGGATAATAGCCTGTTTTTTATTGCTCTGAACCTGATAGTTCTGTGGCCTCCTGAGTCAGAAGAACCTGAACCTCCTTAGAGAACGTCTGTTTCTCTTGCTCAAGCTGGACAATGCTATGGTCCCAAACCAGAGCCCAGAACATCGGACCAGAGCGGTGCCAAACCTGAGTCTACCACTTTGTGGCAGGGGCGTCACCTGGGAAAGGCTGGGATGGCCCAGCTCCTGGAGATCTGCTTCCTTTTTTACCAGACAAGGAAAAAGATTTAACCCTTTGTTTTCCATGCCATGCAAAAGTTTATGCTGATTTTCAGTAGCCCTGCTGATAAACTAATCAAGTAAAGTTTTGTTCACTGCAGAACTAAAGCAACAGTTGTTTAAATAAAAAAAAAAACCAGCATGTTACAGCCTTGCTTGCGAGGTCTCATGGGAATGAGAACATCCTTGTAGCAAGAGAGATGCTACTCAAATAATAACTACAAATGAAGCAAACGAAAGATTCACAAAGTTACACAACATGGCCCATTTTCTTCTGGAACGTAACACAGTCCAGCCGCAGTTTCTTAGTCCAGTCTAGTTCTCATAATTGTAAGAACATGAAGCAAGGTAATTTTCAGGTATTTTATAAATAAAATGTACTGTGGAATTAATATTTTCTCCTAATATAATCCAAAAGCCTATGTGTTTTTTTTTAAACAAGATGTCTAAGAAAATTTTCCAGATTTAGAAAATCAGCTGTAACGGTAAACGTGGTGCTATTTCAACACAAGTGGAGTTTTTTACCTCAATTTCCTGGAATGAACTGTTGATCATTGCGATAAGCATGTTCAGTAAGACAATGACCATGGTAACATTATAGACTCCATAAAGAACATAGCCAATATTCTCAATAAATTTGTGTTTATAATTGATGACAACGGATTTAACTTCGGAGAGTCCAAATATAGCCCAGAACAATGTCTTGAAACTTTCTTCAACACTAAAAGGAGAAATTGAACACATGCACATGTTACTGAAGAAAAGCTGTATATTCTTACTGTGGAAATTGCCAGTTACCATTTTTATACAGTGTACAATTTTTTCTATTATCATAAAGTAGAACTCTGCCATAGCAATATTATGCAGAACAAGCAGACTAGCTAATTTTATAGGTACAGACTGTTTCATAATATGACGCTTAATATTTAGGACTGACAATAAAACCACCTGAATCAGTAAAGGAATCATTTGTCCATCCTTAAATCATTACAATGATTTCTTTGTTGACTACTTTAATCTACATGCTACACGCTTGCTGGTAATGTGTAAATAAGAAAAAAAATTAACGTGTAAATACTTTGTTTTAATTGCACCATTAGTTCACTTAGTACAAATTATTCCACCATTATCATAGAACCATGGAATCATAGAATGTTTTAGGCTGGAAGGAACCTCTAGAAGTCATCTGGTCCAATATCCCTACACGAGTAGGGACATCTACCTAGGTCAGGTTGCTCAGAGCTTCATCGAGCCTGACCTTGAATGACTCCAGGGATCGGAGTCATCACTATGACTAACATTCTGAAACTGTGAAGAAGACTGGGTGTCTGCCTGCAAATCACCGTTTTTCCAAAAATGAATCTCACAGATCATAATCCTCCAGCTGAGTTTTCACTATTCCAGAAATCCAGGTTCAAGGTAGTAAGCCATGGTGTAAGGATAGTTTTTTTTTCTTCCAGGTTGGTTCATTTAATANGTGAACATGCTCTGATTCTATATATATATATATATATATATATACACACATAAACAGAAGCCCAAACCTCCGAGGTAGCTTTTCCTATCTATCTCCACCTGTTTTGAGACAGATTTTCTCTTGCTTTGGTGAAGAGATCTCAGTTCCCCATGTCCAAAAATGCAGCAGCACTGCAAAGCTAATTCTGGATTTTCTTGTGTTATTGTTAAGAAAAAAAAGTTAAAAGAAATTACTAATTTTTAGTTGCGAATTCACTTCTCTGCTTATAGTATTTTATCAGTATTCCATCTGTGAGCAGTAACTTTGGGTACTTCATCTATTGTGTGAACAAATAATACTATAAGAGTAGCAACAGATTTTTTTCTTCTTGGCCAACTTTGCTTCCTGGCTGAGTATACTTCATAACAGCTATAGCTTGAGTATCACATCAGCCAGAAATCATGTAGGCAACAGTTGCAGAGCATGGAAAAGAATGAAATTCCACTCAAGTAAGAGTCTTGAAATCCCAGCTAGAAATGAGAGGCGTGACAAATGTATACTCCTGACAGAGAAAATTCAGATTCTCTTTTCTCATGGTGGGAGAAGTAAAATAGAACAGTCAAGGAAATGAAGAGTTAAAAAAAAGGGATTATGTTTTCTCCTCTCAAGATGGAATAGGTTATTGCCATTGGAAACTATGCAGTGCCAGGGCTTAAAAGAGGGATTAGATTTTTTTTTTTTTATGGGGGAACCAGTCTCGCTCCCAGGTGCTGCAGGGAGTTGCTACGCTGCGCTCTGAAGAGCTGGTGCTGACCACCCTCCCAGGCACAACGCTGTCCTACAGGCCAGGGTCTGACCCAGGCTACGGCCCCAAATCCCTGAACAACCCTTGGAACAAGCCCTGTGCATGGAGTGCTACTATAGACCGTGCTGCCAGGTCATCTGATGTATGTACAGTGCTGTCCTGTGGATGGGCTCTGAGATGCTTCTTTTTTTATAAGCCTCCCCAGCTCATGGTCAACTTGGTGTCCATCAGCACCTCAACGTCCTTTTCTGCCAAGCTGCTTTCCAGCTGGTCAGGCCCAGAGTGTCCTGGTGCCTGTGCTTCTTCCTACCCAGGGGCAGGACATGGCATTCCCCTATGCTGAATGTTCACATAGTTCCTGTCAGCTCATTTTCATTCTGCTGATGTCCTTCTGTCACAACCAGCTGGCCTATCAGTCACTCTTGTTCATCCATACAGGCCTCTGACACCTTTGCTTGATTTCCTGCCCATTGAGATAGACCAATCTTGAGCACTGAAAACGCAATTCTTGAAAATGAATCAGCTTCCCTGGACTGCCCTTCTCTTAAGGGCCTTACACCATGAAATTCTTTCCTGAACAGCCCAATGTCTGCTCTCATGAAGTCTGGGATTGGGGTCCTGCTATGTGCCTTGCTCTCTTTTCTCAGGAACCTGAACTCTTGTCATCTCATGGTCAGCCAAGGCTGCTCGCAATCTTCATACACCCAACCAGTTCCTCCTTGTTTGTAAAAGCCAAGTGTTACAAAGCTCCTGTCTGCATCAGCTCCTTGATTACCTGTGTCAGGGAGTTATTGCCAGTGCCCTCCAGAAACCTCCCAGACTGCTTGTGCCCTCCCTTATCTTCCCTCCAGCAGATATCAGGGTGGTTAGAGATCTCCATGAGGACCAGGGCCTGCAAGTGTGAGGTTTCTTCCAGTTGTCTGAAGAAGGCCTTATCTACTCTGTCTTCTTGATCAGGCATTCCAGAGCGGACATCCACTCCAACATAACCCATGTTGGTCCGCCCTCTAATCCTGACCTAGAAGCTCTTCCTGGCTCCTCATCCTTCATTAGGGAGAGGTATAAGTGTTCTGGCTGCTCTGTCACCTAAAGGGAAACTACATCTCCCCTTTCCAGCCTGTCTTTCCTGATTTGTCATAGTATTATGGGATCAAGAGCATCCTCTGATTTCAAATATATCCTTTAAGCACCAGAACCAGAAGCAAAATTACTACTTAATCTAAGATGAAAAAATTCTTAAGAGATGTAAACTTTAAAAAACAAATTAGTAAACTTAATATACACAATGCAAGCAACCAACTTTCCACAAAAACCGCCCACAACCATCACAGTTTGATCAGATGTACTTACGTTGTGAACGCTTCATTTTGTTTTGCGCCCAGATAGTAGGAATAGAGATTAAACATGCCTATCATGAAAGCCACAAACACCATGATAAATATCACCATGAACTTGAAGATGTCTTTCACAGTCCTGCCAAGTGATATCTGCAGTGGTCCAAAGCTTTCATTAGCTGGTAAGATGTAGGCTATTCTGGAGAAACTTAATACTACTGCGATTGCGTACAGGCCTTCAGATATGATCTGAGGATCGGATGGGTCCCAGTTTATTCTGGCTAGAAACAAAAGACGACAATTCCTTGTCAGTATTTCAAGGTATCTGCACATATTCTTGAGAGGAATTTTTGGAACAGCAGCTGGATACGAGGGAAGAAACCCTGGGCAACTCAAACAGCCCTGGTCACTTAAGTTTAGCCAATTAGAATTGAGACAGGCAGCGCTAAAACAACTTCACAGCTCTACTGGCTGTGTTGATTAGATCTCCACTGACTATAAAGGTGGGCTGTAAGATCACTGAGGTACCTTTTTGTGAGTTGAACCCCAGCCTATCAGAGCATTTGAGTAAAATTCAGCTTACAGTGTCAGGTAATGAAAAGGGAATAAAGTAAATTAGAAATGTGATCTAAGCTACCCAAAATCAACTGTTCCGATGTGGGGATCTGGAATCACTAAATGCCATCGACGAGTCCAAAACTGTGGGAACAGTAATATTTCTCTGCTTTTTCTTTTTCCTCCATCTTTTTACTCTTAGCGAAATGGTAACGGCCCTTTTCTGGCATGCAAAAACCCACTCATTTCCATCACCTTTTCTGTAATAATTTCTATCAATCTCTTCTATTGAAGATAATCCCCCTGTGTGACTTAAACACCCTTTCAATCAAAGAGTGAGTGTCGCACTGCTTGATAGGGAACACTTTCCACTGCAGAGGAGAATATTCAGGTTCAAACCTATACTTCAATAAACATTTACAAAAAAGTGTAAGGAGAATAAATCCAAAGTAATATCCTTCAGAATACTTCCTGGATGGAGTTCAAAACATTCTCTGATGATGTGGGAGGCTTAAACGCAATTAATGATTGTGCTTCAGGTGAAGAGAAGATGTTAACCTGGGATGGGTTACCTATATCACAGGAGTGTGTTGTTATCTGTGCTTACTCTACCGGAAAGCAAGATAATGAAACAAATAATTTATACTGCAATGAAGGCAATTGTGGGCACTTGGAAAAGTACTTATTTGAGCTGTTAATGAACATATAACCACTTAGTTTAAAAAGTCAGTTATCTGTATAGCTTTATAATACACCCATACCCCATGATGCTGAGCATTATTCACAATGTTCTCACATACATCAGAAACACTCTTCAGGGAACTTTTTGCCATGCCAGGGTCATATACCACAACAAGGTAATGAATGACTCTGGTTTTAGGCCTAACAAGGCTGATCACGGCCTTGTTGGCTGATGTGTGTTTCTTGCATATATGTGCACACTCTTTTGTTTATCGAGCTCCTCACTGTAAAGTCTGCTACACGCTATATTCAGATGAGAAAATGTCTGCATGGCAAAAGGTTGCACATTTTCAATAAGCAGACATGTTAACTCTACCTCAGATTTCATGGATAACTAAAATAAAAGATGGCAGATGTGTCAGTATGGGCTAGTAGCCAGATGTCTTTTAGGTTTCCAGATAAGCTGTATTATCACAGAAGAACTGAAGTTGGAAAGGACCTCTGGAGGTCATCTGGTCCCACACCCCTGCTCAAGCTGGGCCACCTAGAGCTGGCTGCCCATGATCATGTCCAGATGGCATCTCAATATTTCCAAGGATGGAGACTCCACCATCTCCCTGGGCAACCTGTTCCAATGCTCGGTCAGCCTAACAGTAAAAAATTGTTTCCTGACGTTCAGAAGGAACCTCCTGTGTTTCAGTTTGTACCCATTGTCCTGTCACTGAGCCCCCTCTCTTCAGGTATTTGTATACATTGATTAAATTCCTCCTGTGTCTTCTCTTCTCCAGGCTGAACAGTTCCAGGTCTCCCAGTGTTTTCTTACAGAAGAGATGCTCCAGTTCCTTCATTATCTTTGCAGCCCTTCATAGGCCGTTCTCTCCAGTATGTCCATGTCTCTCTTGTACCGGGGAGCCCAAAACTGGACACAGCACTCCAGGTGTGGCCTCCCCAGGGCTGAGTACAGGGAAAGAATCAGGTCCCTCTACCTGCTGCCAATGCTTTGCCTAATGCAACCCAGGATACCATTGGCCTTCTTTGTCACAAGGACGCATTGCTGGCTCACGTTCAGCTTGCTGTCCATCAACTTCTGTTTGCTAGACTGTGATAAAACCTGCGGCGTTTCCCATTTCACTATTAATATTCTCCATGGTAGCACTATGATACATAGCCGTTCTCCAAGTACACTCCCGTGTACATGCATAGACTAAAAAATGGCTCAACTCTGCTTAAGTGCATAACAAAGTCTCAACTCATGACTGATGTCAACACAAACTGTCTTGCTAGATGGTACAATATTAAATAGTGTAAATAAGTTACAAGACTTGTGCTTGTTATACGCAGAAACTGTGAAAATAAGCAACAGCCCATTTGCAAATTCTTCAAGTGGGTGTTACTGAGAAGTTAATTAATATTTAGCTAGCTGCTTTTACAACACGTGAAATTTGTAACTTTCCAGTAAAATTTGTACGAGTACAATTTAATGAGTTTCAGAACAGATATATTTATTGCTCTGCTTTTTCCACAGCCTGGATAATGCAGAAATGCAACCTTATCAGAAATGGTATGAGAGGCATGGAACAGAGCCAGAAACTGTTACAAATCACTAACTAGAGAAAAATATCTAATACAGGGAAGAGAGATGTGGTGGTGTTGTGATTGAACACAAGTAAACAGAGCTTAATTTTTTCTCATTTGTGCAAAATAGCTTCTAGTTCCTTCTCAAATATGCCAAGCAAGTTTATTAACATTTTTATTTCTTACTGGTAAAAAGAGTGGATTTAGAAATATTAAAATAATATAACGGAGGCTCTGAGCAAAGAATACATAAAAGATGTATAAGTTCTGTTGGTAGAGCAGGTTTAAGAAGTTCCTGAAACTCATTGCTTAGTTCTGCCCCTGCATCACAGTGCAGTCGCCCAGCACAAGGGTTTGCAGGACAGCACTGCGTAACAGAAAACATTAAATGACCTGGATTAAAATAATCTTGAAAAGGGGTGGGGTGACAGTGGCGTTATTTTTACCTTAGAACATTTCCATGCCTGATGCCTAGAACGGCCCCCAAAGAGATGTATGAGCACAGCCAACGAACTGTGATTGAATAGTAGGGGTGAGAAAGAGAAGAAGAAGAAGGGGTGGGAATTTCTTAATCAGTACATTGTGGAACTGAAGTACTGGAGACTTACAGAAGTCATAGAATCATAGAATCATTCAGTTTGGAAAAGACCCTTGGGATCATCGAGTCCAACCATCAACCCTACTCTACAAAGTTCTCCCCTAAACCACATCCCCCAACACCACATCTAAACGAGATGGTCATTTTGTGACCCTCAAGACGGACATGCCGTTGAAGGGAGGAATTTCCCCATTTTGAGAACTCTATTAAATTCTTAATCACTACTTTCAAGCAGTCAGGACTTTGAAACACATTATAGACAACAAAGCCAAATGGACATACAAAGTTAACAGAAAATAAATTTATCTAGGACCTAGAAGTAAATCATAATCATGTGCAATCTACTCACCCAAGGTGTAGTATTTTATGTTGGGTTCTAGCGTTGGACTTGTCAGATCTTTCATATTTGCATCAACAAAGTTCTGGGCTCTGGACGCGTGCCAAAATGCCATAAACCTTGCTATGAATGATGCTGCAAAAATTGCCAACATACCAAAATCAAGCATGTTCCATAACTCAAAAAGGTATTCCTTTGGACCTTGAGACCAAATTTCTTTACATTCAGACCATATCATGCCTGTGTAAGACAGAACAGAGAAAACAGTGTGTTCTTTTATCTTCATGTTTGTTTTATTTGGTATTTTATTGTGTATAGGATATGCTTTTGGTTGCAGTCAGACTCGAAACAATTTTGGTCAGTGGGAGTTTGAACACAAACTAAAATCCCTGAACCTGCCAAATCCCTACACATTCCAGTACTTCCTTCTCATGTGAGTAGCAATAACAATCTTTCATAATGCTTTGTCCTGTGCAGCTACAAAAGCTTTCAAAGAGAAGAACAGGATGTGACTATTACCATCTGGTACAGACACAGGAAAAGCTCTGGCAGGATCATATAGCAGTGGTAGAACTCAGAGCACAACCCACATGTTCTTATTTGCAGAGTATCCTGGGTACAGTCTCTTTTACTGAAATTGCAAATATCTTTGACAAATGAGCATGAAAATAAGAATCAGACCTAGTGCTTCAATAGGGCAAAGGTACCTGTTTGATTCCTAATTATTCTCCCTTACTAGTAAAATACAGGGACAGGGTATTAGTTTATGACATCCTTTTTATTGAGCAAATCCTTTTCCTTTCCAGGATTAAATTTATTTAATCATGAACTACATTTCTAGGATTCTCTAAACAGAGCTAATAAAAAACTGAATTGGAATAATGTCACTATTTTTTACACTTATCGAATTGTCTGATGGAACTTTTCATCATTTTCACATAAGAACAATTATAATATTAATTACAGTAATTAAATTCAATGCCACATCTGTATGCACTGAATCAAGTTTCATAAACCATCTTATGCATAACAGTGAAATAAAAATAGATTCAATTAGTAAACTAGAACTTTAAATGGGGAAATTATTATTTACTCCTTTATTATCACTGATGTTTATAGAATATTTTGAAATCTAGGTGCCATATTATTCTTATAATACACAATTATATTAATATATATAAACAGCTTTATGATGAAATAAATATTGTGAATGTCTTTTAAAGCTTTAAGAATCAGTTGGTGTACAAAAGGCTCCCATTTCAGTTACAGAGAGCTCATGAAAGCCAAATATTTTAAACACTTAAGCTCTTGCATGGAAACAGATTTTCCTTAGCTTGAATTTAACTCTCCCGCATTCAAGACTTATCCCAGAACCCATATCCTTAAAATATTTGGACACTTAAGCCCCATTGGAATAAATGGTATTAGACTTGTAAACAAGAATCGGAGAGCTAAAGTATTTTTGAGGGTCTGTGCCTAAGTTCTGACGCAGAAAATACTGCTCAGCTCAGAGTACTACTCATAGTATTTCATCCTGGTGTTGGGATGGAAAAATCTACCACTGAATGTGCAGGGGTCTATATTCTTCTTTGCTTTTGACAATAATACATTCAGCTATACACTATTAATTCTGCAGGCATACTTGCAAAATAAGTTTTAGCAGAAAGAGACAATTGGACACAAAAAAACTCGGCCCGTGATGAGGAAATCTTTCCCCTTGGGAGGTAGCACAGCCTGACTCAAAACACAAGTGAAAAACTGGTAGACGCTTTCCTTTGATATTCACAAAACTGAATTCGTTCATATTCAGATTACACAGATTTCACCCAAGTCCTTAACCTGAATGTTGGTGATTATCTGGGCATGTGTGAACCCTGCTGACCTCCAACCAGAAACACGCGGCGAACGCGAGAATGCAGCCAGTTGAATAAACTCCCTTTCTTGCAATTTTTCCACATAACATTAATAGCAAAGGATTCAATGGGGTTCAGCTCCACTGAAATGACAGCAAGATAAACTTAAGCAAAAATCAATCTTTACCTATTACCCAAGAAATAATGAGCATCTCCATCCATGAGAAACAGGACGTTTTCATCCTGAACAGCTGTTTTACATTGCCTGTTGTTTCATTAGGTCGGAGTTTGGTGCCGTCAAATCTGTCAGCTGCATTCATGACAAGCAGACCAAGAAAAATGGTGAAAGAGGCTGCATGGGCTACAAACTTCATAAATGGTCCACGCATTATCCTCCCCAGCTGCAACAGAGGTTATGAAACACAAGGATATTGCATTGCCTGCTTCCAAAATAAAAATGTATAAAAAGAACAGTAACAGAGAAATACGTACTTCAGTAACACAAAGGAACAAATATTTGGGAAAAGTTGTATGGTATGACGCCATGCTGACAGTCACCTTTAAAAGCTTCTATTATTTGCTGTTTTCAGATGGACCATCTGTCATTTTCACCATATATGTATTTTTAACTCAGTGCTTTGAAATAATTCTGTAATTGTTTGGGGGCATCTATGTCTATTACAGGTAATCTGGAGAAAAATTTAGTATAGCTGTTGAATTTCTTACATGCTACTCATCTTTATGAGGCAACAAAGAAAATGAGGTTTTGACACTTACTAGAAGCACTAGATCATGACCAGGAGTGAATTATGACTAAAGAATTCTGTTTCCTGAGGGACGTGATTCAGCGCAGTTATTGTGCAGTTTCCTAACTTATTTTCTTGTTAAAAAAAAGTCGTGAGGCCTCAAAAGGTGATGCTTATAGTCCTGTAGTGTCTTAATTTCCTTCCTGACTCCTTTAATGGAAATGTCCTCAACTCTGTCATGACTAAGAACGACTTCATAATCGTTTAGTGCAACACTTACAAATCTCAAAGTTCCATACAAACTCACACAAAGCTGAGCTTTTAGCAATTATTTCCTTTATTTTTGACAGTGTCTGTATTAATAATAAAAGCCTTAGGTTGGTCACTTAGCTGGCAGCTGTAGAAAAAAGCTTTTTTATTTTATATGAAGATAGTATCTGTATCTGAAAAAAATTCCCCGAAAGAATTAAAAGCAAGTGTCAAGTATCTCAGCTGAAACATAGCAACCTGTGGTCCAGAAAAGGGAGGTGAAAGCAGAAAGAGAAGTTATTGGTATTTGTATTTTTGCTATACTTGTTTCAATATCAAAGGCAGAATTTTGCTGTCCTTGCAGTCAGCTTTTACAGACACAGAATAAGAGGATGCAGCCGAAGATGCGATGGTGAGGTCTCAAGTACAGATAACATTAAGGAAACTAGACAAATGTAAAAAGAAGATACTGTTAAAGGAACACTGTCAAGGTGAGCAGACACAAAGCTTGATCTTATTTCTCCTTTATCTTATTTTGCAAACCCAAGCCATTCGTTATGTTTCTCACTCAATAAAATTAGTTTCTCTTTTATTAAATAAAATATTCTGCCAGCCTCATGAGATGAACTTCATCAACCAATTATTTTGCGTGAACTACAAAGAGAACAGGTAATTGCCATGGGGAAAGATTTTACTTCAAGCTAGGAAGGAACAGTCATAAACAACACACAATAAAGCAGAGATGGAAAATGATAAGGTACCTTGACAGTGTCCTTTTAAATGCATTATTCTTGTGTTCACAAACGAAGATGGGTTAGGTGACAGATGCCAGAAAGACATAGCCAGAAAAGAAGAAAAAATGCTGAAAGAGGTAATGTTAATATATCCATTGATAAAAAAATATTAAATTTAGAAGACTGAACTCCTAGCAACCCCCTCCCACCCCTTCTAAAGAGACAGAGAGGTATTTTTTACATAGATATAATAAAATGTCACTGGAAGTAGGACTGACTATGGTTTAACTGATTATGCAAATACTGGAAGTTATCATGACATTGCCATGTAACAGTGATCCAATAAAATCCTGAAATGACACTTTTAAAATTCCAAATCTCTTTATGGAGAAGACATAGGTAAGAAAATATTAATCAGGGAAAGAGCAACATGTAAAGATAATGCAAGTTTGGACTTTTCTATAGGCTAGAGTCCCTCCTTAACCACTTCTGTCGTGCACTTTGACATAACAAACTCCCTCCCCTTGCACAGACTGAGGACATGATCTAAATGCTCTGAATCTCTTTCTGTAATGTAAGTGGGTTTGGGTTTTGATTTCTTTTTTTTTTTCCTGGCTTCTGATCCTCTGTTCTACGGTCTTTGGTTTGCTATAGAGTTTTGAGGAGTGGTTTACAGGTTGGTTTGAGTTAGGACAAGAAATACAATAGTTGTACTGTGAATAGTTCAATATGTATTTGCCTCTACATAGGGTCACCTGAAATCGCTCAGGACTAGAGGCAGCAATTCACTTTTTTTACCCCCTTGTGACTCTGCAGAATCAATCAGTACGGTAACATTATGGAGTATGCATTGATAAGGAAATGATAAAACAGGACTCCAGGTGGCACATCTATCACAAAGGAGAAAAGGCTTGATGACAAAAAAAGAGATAATGCATATAATTTTCAGGAAGAATAATCTCCTAGCTCCTCACACACTGGACATAATGTTCAATTTATTTTCCTCTACCACAATGCAGAAGAGCACCGCGTAGAACCCTCAGAAGATACTTCTAGAAAGCATGCAGGGACTCATCAAGTTACCTCTTCAGAAATGCCAAGCCCAGGTAGCTGGGAACAGCAAAAGAAGGGTCAAATTCCAAATCAGGTCCCTCACTTTGGCCATGGGTTGACTGAATTACTTAGGAATCCATACAGCTAAAAGTCTAAATTCTATTATTAAATAGAGCTGAACAGCACAGACATTAGCAGTTCTTGGAGAGATAACTGAGAAAAGTGTTTACTCTTTCAAAATGTAATAGAAGAGTATTCTAGAAAAAGTAATAGAATAGTATTCTATTCATGCAATAGAACAGTATTCTAGAAGTTTTGGGTTAATGATGGCAGTCGTTACACTGAATTACCAATTAGAAGCACAGAGCAAAGAGTTCACAGAACTCTGAAGTGCCTCCATGTGAACTGATGGCTGAAATCTTAATTTCTTTTGGCATCTGACGTTAGTGCCAAATCAACAGGACTTTGTCCACGTATCTCTATGGAATTTCGTCCATATCTGAAACTCTCAATTCAGGATCGGTGGTCCAAGCTCAAACTAACTTTTTCCTAATTAGGAAATTGGTTGGGTAACTGACTGGGACACTGCACATGTCATAAAGGCATTTTTGCCTTTCTCAGAGCTACGGCGTAAGAATATAAAGAAACATGTCAGAATAACTCCACTGCAAACTGTTATTTTCACCATAAATACTGTGATTATTTTCTCCCTCATTCTGACAGCATGTGCCCTATGCTGTCAAACTTGGAAAGAGAATGGGTACTTGATCTTGGTAGGAGGAAAAGAGATTTATAAAATTCCATCAATTCATACACAGAATGGGCTCCGTTGATATAGATCATGTTCCGCACTGGAGCCATCCAATTCTGAAATTGAGCAGTGAGCATTTTTGTCTTCAAAAAACAGAAGAATCAGATCTTGAAATATGAGTGAAGCACAAACTAACAAATGGCAGCCGCTGAAAAATGCGGATCAGATTCTACATTTGCAGAATATCAAGAAATAAAAAGCATTCAACATATAAATCACACAATGAGATGATTAAATAGCGACAGAGGAAGTGAAACCTTAAAGGATGTTGTCCCTTGAACCTTGACTTTAAAAAGCTATTCTGAAATAGCTTTTTCAGAATGTACAACGGTTCAAAATTACTTTAAGATCCAATAAATCATTGAAAAATGAAAATGACAAATAGATAAGCCACTTCTATAGTTGAAAACCCATTACTGAAGTATGTTGAATCTCAAGGTGTGTTTTCAGACAAAAGTATTCATAAAAATCCTAATCGCTATACAGAAAAGTGAAAATGTTATTAACAGACTTTTATTGCCCAGACAGAAAGTAATGAAAAATATGCGAAAACAAAAAAGGCCCACCTTTCTCTTCTCAAAGAACAATAAAAAATCACTACAAAACCCTCAGTCCTCTCTTTCAACCTTCCTCTTCCCCTGGAATCACTGAATGTGCACAGGATTCGACCTGCTAAAATCATGTGTGTTATACTGTAACCTTTTGAACAATCCCATTTGTTCCCTCTAACATACTCTAGAGGGAAATTTTCCATCAGTGTCCATTTAAAATGGACAGTGACCAACTAAGATAGAGACTCAACACTAAGTTTAGAGCGGTCGGAGATTGGAACCCATCAACCTTTGGTGGAAAGGTTTTCCATACTATGTATCATCCAAAACAGGCACAGTGGTAGCATCCAAATCCAGACAGGATTTTATTTTATAAAAGGATGCAGGGGAAGTTGCGTGATTGCTCTAAAAACCTCATGACATATAATAAGCATTAGCAGTGCCTTGACACGCCAACACAGTTCACTTTGACTTCTAGAATAACGATGGTGATTGATTTCTGGCATTCATGTTTCAGTGACTTTTTATCTATTAATTTTAACTCATCACAAATAAAATTGCCTTTGAGGCAACTGGAATCAACCCACAGCTTGCACTTAGTCTAGCTCCGAATCAACGGGAAATGAGGATGCTCTGCATCTGCCTACTAAGGCAACAACTAAAGGAAGATTAGCTTGACTCATTGTTTCTGAAGCACAATTTCTACAAGGCAACTCTTGCTCAACCAAAGTGATTTAATTTAATATACATTGCATTTAACACAATGCATTTACCTGTCTTCACTACAATTGTCAGCAGTCATTCTATTCTAACTCAGCTTCAACATAACAGATTTCTGAAGTATTATTTAAGCATGTAACCCATACTCGTGCTTCGTCTTTGCCAGAGAAGAATCTACCTACAGGTGATACAGGAGTTAATAAAAGGCCATGACAAGATTTCACCGACTGACCTTACTGCAAGGAGCAATCCAGTAAGCCATTGAAAGGAAGGGCAGTCCTACAGCAACAGCAAGGACAACCAGAAACTTCACTGCCATGGTCTGCTGCCGTAAACCTGACAAATTCTCATACCAGATGGAGAGAAGCTGTTGCTGGCAGTTTGGATGTGCTACAAACTGTGACAAAGAAAAGGAGCACAAAAATAATATTTCTGTCAGAATATCTTTTATTGCAATACCAGCTATATGAAGCACTGTAAGAATGTTGGAATAGCAACTACTCGGCTTATAGTGAAAGAAGCATTAATAAGGTTATAAGAAAAAGGTTTTTGATGAGCATAATCTCCCAGCATGCAGCCATGTTGCTAACAGCAACAATAAATCCTTTAATTAAAAAAACCTGCAATTTAATTGACACTTTATTCCATCACAAACTTTTAATTTCCAAACATAAACTTTATCTGGGCAAACTCTACTTGTTTCTGATATTTTAGAATTTTCATGTTACTACTACAGAAATCCAAAATTTTATATCTTACTGTTCTGAAAGTTATGAAGGTAGATAATAACAGTGGATTCTTGTGCGTTGTAAATTTCTAAGTCTAGACTTCAAAATACAATTAAACATTCAACCGAATCTAGTAGTTTGTTTTTTTTCTAGAACAGTTCTCTACATTTAAAGGATGACTGGCTGAAGGTGCAAGCAATGTCTTTTTTCAGGCAAAAGAAAGTGTTGAAAGACAGTTCACATTCAAGGAGGGATTAAGACTCAAATACAATGAAGGACAAGGTCAGTGTGGTATCTTCTCTTCAAAGGTTGTTTCAGCTCTTTAGTGACCATAGCTTTCCAAGTGTTTTGCAGGTTTGTGTTCATACACTGGCAGGTGCTCTTCAGTCAAAATGGTTTTCTTCTCTTCCCTTCATATGCACATAACTACTCCTCAAATACAAATGTTTTAGCTGTCTGACAGAGATGTGAGAACAATTCTGTAAAAAATCTGCAACTCTTCTCTGATAAATCAGATATGTATATTCAGTTCATACCAGCTTTTTAAGAGTCCTGATGCACTATCTACTTTTTTTGTTTGTTAAAATAAGGTACTGCTTTTTTTCATAGTGTTGATCTGATCCATTTCATTATCTAGGAAAAGTTTTATCAAAGGTCTTTTTGTTCTGTCAGGAGAAAGCTCTACTCCAGGGTAACCTGCTTTTGAAGTATGTTCCTGAGCTTTACCTTCTTAATCTTTGGTTGTACAAACTTTATCACACAAATAATTTCTCCCTGGCTTAACACACATGAAACCCAGAACTTTACAACTTATATTATCCATGAGAAGTTTTCTGGGTAATTCAAGGGCCTTGGCGCAGCTACTAATTCAGCTGATTTCACTGAGAACTTTTCAGACGCAGACCAGAGTATTAAACTGACAGTAGACATGAAAGTAAGGCAAAGAAAGGACAACTCCGGTATCCAACACTGCCTGGAGCCTGCTGTCCTTCTGAAGTGAGAACAGTACTATTACTCCTAGACTGTGTCTCTGATCTTCTCTACAAACAAATACACGTTTTCAGTGAGACACACAATTTCACCAAGTTTTCTCAAATACCTGAGTAAGACCCAACAGAAATGTCTATCAATATTTGTTATCATGCAGTGCCCAGGACCTCTGTGCTATCCTCTGGTTCTTATGAAATATTATACTCTTCCAGGCTGCAGAAGTACTGCAAATTTCTTCCTTTTTTTTTTTTTTTCTAAATAGATTAAAACTAAAACCAAGTAAATATCTACAAATTTTGCATGTAGCTACACATTTCTTTAGAGCTATTTGCTCTCATGCCCACTGTGACCAGTACCCACCCTGAATATCTGCTTCTTGTTTATAATGGCAGGGTATTTGGGGAAAGGATTCTTTTGCTTGAAAAATACGCTGTGCAGAAGAGCCCAAATGTTCTATAAATCCATAAACATTTAATAACAGCACGATTTAATACCACTACCATGACACGTCTGCTTCATTGCTTACTTTTTTAACTTCATACTTAATGGCGAGTTTTAAGCGGCTAAGGCTGGGGCGACCGTGTTCTCCATTGTTATGGCTCATCTCTACATCACCATTCAAAATAGCTTCCACTTCTTCTGTATTTCTGCACAAATCAAGGAGTCCAACTACAAAATCCTTGCATTGCATAGACAATTTCTTGTAATCATTCTGGAAAAGAAAAGAAAAAAGAAAACTTGCTGTTTCGACCTAATGAGATAAGTAGTTCACATCTGTGAGCATCAACTGTTTGTTTGCATCTCATGTTTTTTTTACTGGTAGATCAACAGCACTTTGTCATCAGGCATCTACTTGCCCTAAATGTTCAAGGAGTAGGATTCGTAGCACCTTGGTTACCTTGGACATCTACGTTACCGATTTTTACACCTGAGATAATCCTTTGGACTTGCTTTAGAGCCAATTGAAAGTAAAAAACCACTTCTGGAAACATTGTATGACAGATTTTAATGACTATTTCAAGTTGAGAGGAACAGCACAGGGAAATTTTTCTACTCCCTGCCACAGAAGTCTAGATAACTAGCTCAGATGTAGAAAGGTACACTGTAGAGATCTCATTTGGACAAGAGGAGTATCCTACTGAGAACACACCTAAAACACTTCTCAGCCTTCTTGAGAATTACATAAAGAAATTGAATTTTCTTACACCTTGAATTATTCCTGTGTATCTTATCTTTCTCATTTTCCAACATCTCTTTTAGCTTGCAAACACAACCATTTGATTGCTGTTTTCCAGCAACAGCAACATCTCTAACTTCAACTCAAGACTCTCTAGCTCAGATATCTCATGACAGATTTCACCATGTAAGCCAAAATGTTGCTCTACAACTGCAGGTTCAGTTGCTAATTGCTGTAACTACCAAATATTCTTCTCAGTCATTATTTTCTAAGAGGCATAATTCAAAACAGAAAAAGACATTTTGAACATTGCAATCCACAGTTCGTTCACCACTCCTTCCTTGCAGCTGTGTTTGGGTCACAGAAGATGAACAAAGCCAGGCTGATCGGGAGCTAGATGGATATAGATATAGACGTATATTTAAAGCTAAAAGATGTATACAAATATATTGTCCCTAGCCTAGATCTTACAAGACATCTACTCATACATGTGTCAACAACTTCTGATTTTTTTGTCATCTCTGATAATTTTAATCTCTTTAAAAGATGAGAACATTGTAGAATTTTTCCCAAACAAAAGAATGAAAAAACCTCCAACCACCCCACCCCACACAGGACTGCTCATGTAGCCTCCAGAAACACAGTTTCATGAAGGCATTTCTATGAATGCTTTTATTGCAGAGACACATTTCCCCCTCTTCTGGTCTGTTCTTCAAAGCATCCCCCCTTTCTCTCACTCTCAGCCTCTGTTTAGTCCCTTCTTTTTAATTACTTCCTTCATAATAACTGCCATCTAATGCACACCCTGGAAGAGAAAGCATTATTTTGAGTGTACAGAATATCCCGATTTATTTGCCAAGGGTGTACTACACGCACGTTTGTGCTTTACTACCCACAACACCACAGTACCAGTTTATTACTCGGATATATTAAAGGATTGCATCCAAGTTTTACATTTCACTTTACTTAGAGGGATGCAAACATTCACAGACAAATAATTATAGACGCTATTGTACGCCTGCATAAAACTGCTAGTGATTTATTTTTTTTAATTAACGTAAGCAAGATAGCTCGGATCCGTCATAAAAAAAGAAAGGAACTTTAATGTCGTGTCTCTACAAAGACAACCATTTCATGACATGCTGTATATTATTTTCCCCGAAAACGGCCAGAGTAACAAGAGAGATTAACCAAAATCTTGACTTTCTGGCACTACAGAAAGACACTTTTGGGGAGTAACGTATCACGTTTTGTTTGGCTTCCATTCTTGTAGCAGGAGCTAAGACAAGATTCAGTATTCAATCATTTTAATACATATAAGTCCTCTTCAAAATGAAAAGTAGCCATTAGAGATTCACAGGCAAAGGAAAAACAAGAGTCAGCCTATGCACCCCTGTACGACTAGGTACCATGGGCTATTCCAAACTGGTGTCCGACCCTTGAACATCGAATGAAAAAAGGAATCTTTTTCAATGAATTTAGAAACACAATGATTTGGCGTTCACAATGATTACAAAATATTGTAATGTATTTGTAATACATTAATATGTGCATATTTTCTGGTAGGAGATACAAATATACGTGCATATTCACACACACTCTTCACCAGTATTTTCCAGCTGTGGTGACTAAGGCGTGACATGCATTTTCAGACCAGTATGTGAGAAGATCATTACAGCAGGATGGACCCCAATCCCTTTGGATGGTCTCAGAACAAAAATCATATCTGATCATTTATTGTAATGAGGAATATTATTTTTTCTGAGTGTTGTCCTATTACTATGAATACTAAACAGGCGCTTTTAAAAACAGCCAGGTATCTCCATTCGCACTTTGCAGAATTATCCCTTCCAAATTTAGGTTTGAATGTGGCATCACAGTATATATTAGCACCCAGTAAATTCATCCAAAAACTCCACCAGTTTACTTTCTCACTTGCAAATGCAATAAAGCAGCTTCCCCTGCTGTGAAATCCTGCCACATCTGCGAGCGGTGGTGGTAGCTCAGCTGAAACGTCCTCGGCAGCCAGGTTACAGCCAGTGAACTTTGGGGAATCGAGTGGTGCCCAGCATCACCACCTCCACCCCAGCCCTGGCACGGGATGGCTGTAACACAGCAGAGTCGGCTGAAGGCAACACACACCCCTTGAGATGTATTCCCTCATGAAGAATTAATCCTTTCAGGGAAGGTTATGGAGGACAGATGGGATGATCATGTCTTCAACTGCTACAGGAAGATCTGTCCCGGTCTCCACACAGGGCAGGTTGCTCTAGCTGGGCAGCTTTGTTTCTAGGAAAGCAAGTGTGTGAACTTGCAGAGACTGGGCTGCCTGTTGCCCTGTCTCCTTGGTCCACTTAAATGTGTAGTGACAGCAAAAATGATGAAAACACTCTTCTTGTTGTCTCAGTGTCCAGTCCTCTCGTTGTCTCAGTGTCTCTCTGTCACACATGCACAGAAAGTTCCCCCTCCCCCAGAGTCTCGCACGTCTCTTACCATTGATGTGAGCCAAGGGGACATGGTAATTTGTTTGGTTTAACTTATTTTTGAAAACGGCCAAAGGCACGCGGCTAATTCCACGAGTTCTCCTTTACTGCAAATTCTAAACTTTGTTTAGACAGACCTGGGAGACTTAAGAAGAAAGTTAGCAATGAAATTGCAGTTGGAGGCTCTAAAAAGAATCAGCCCTTAATTCTGCAGTAAAGCATCTGTGTGCTTTATATTATGCATGGGACAATATTGGTTCAGGGCTCCTCAGCAGTCTAGATAAAAAACCAATTTTGCTAAATTTTGCCACATCCGGACTGCTCCTCTCTTGCAAAAGGAAGGTGATGATTTGGGGTGAGCACTGTGGGGGACGAGGAACAAGGGGAACAAGATATTGGGGGCAGGGGAATGACAGGAGAGGTGGGTGTGGCAGTGGCTGAGGTCGCCTGCCCTTTGTGGTAGGGGAAGCTGCAGACTGCCTTGGTGTCCTGGGTAAGGGGGCAAGCAGGTCACATTTACTCTGAAAATCTCAGCTAACCATGGTTTGCCTTATCTTTGACCATGCAAGAAGGACAGCGTGGCCAGGAAAGTAGGAGAGCATCACCACTGCTGTTTCTCCCAGAAGAAAGGGATCTTCTCCAAGCAGCCTACTGCAACTAGTCACACACTCCTGCTCTCCTCCAGACTGTGCCCGGGATAAAAATGCTCTCAGGACACAGGCTGACACTGAACCACAGAGATGAGATGGCGCAGTGCTCCAGACCACGTCCTGGTCCTGCATAGTGAGCTGTAGAGGCCGAGACCAGAAATATGGATAGTGCTGTACAAGGATTTCGGATTTCAAAGAGCCTTGTGAATGTAAAGGGGACCTAAATGTTGGATTTAGGCTTCTTAGTAGACAGATAAACACATCATTCCCCTTTCAAAGGTAGCCCTTACTCCTTCAGTGCTTCGGTCCTTCTTCTGTAAAAGGTGATGTAACCCTGTCTTTAAGGGCACTGACAATGCCTGTAATGAAGACTGGAATCTGATTTCTGTAATGGGGGTTGTATAAATGAAAACAAACAGAAAAACAGACTTTGAGATGACAAAGTGAATTTTGCTTCTCACTAGAAAAGCAAACTCAGATGACCTTATTAGAGGCGCTAATTTACAGCAAACGGTAACATACCTACATTTATTTTTAAAATACATTTTCCACTCCATGCCAGTAAACAATAAAACAGTCTGTTGCCATTATAGCTGCGGCGGACTTTGTACTAAATATAAATCTTATCCATTTTGAACAGCACTGGGCCACAGCTGTCCCTCTCAGAACTCCAGGCCACATCTCTGCAGGACAACACGTGTCAGATATCATCCACATCCTTATGGACATAGCAGAAATGTTAGCTCTAGGGTGGGAAAACTATTTATGTGACAGAAAATACAAGCAGGATCCCCTAAAATAAAATATTCTGTATAGTATCAAACCTTGTAAAGTTGCACACTTAGCCACGTCATAAAAAGCTAAATTAAATGGCGTTCAGAGCATCCTGAACATCTCAGAATTACTCAGGAAGCCTGAATTAGCTTCAAACAGAAATGTTCTTACACTGTGCTTGACACATCTGCCCCGTTAGTCTTCCTTCAGAAGTCATCTCCTACTTTTTTCTGGTTTTACTCCAAATAAAGAATGATTCCCCAAAGCACTTGTAAAAACAGTATCTGCAACCAAAGGCAATGGGCATGTAATGGTAGATGACACCACTACAGAGGTGTGAAGAAAATAAATTGGTTTATTCTAGAGAATAGCGGCTTCCCCTAATTATGACATTTCTTACGTTGCATGAATCACAGTTACATGGTCAGTGTCATCTCTAACATTAACTGGTGGGATAAAACAGGAGAGAGAAGTAATTTGTAAGAAAGTCACGAGACAATGAGAATTACAGTGGCGCATTAACCCTTTCCATTGCCTCTGAGGAAGGTCTGGGAATTATCTGTGTCGCTGGCTGCTGTAGGCACCCAGTAGAAAGTTCCTCTGCAGCAGTACCCCATCAGCACTAGAAAATAAGTGACTTTTAAAACAGTGTATCACCAGCCAGTTCAATTTTCATTCAGGTAAGGTTTGAATTACTTTAAACGGCTCAGGCAAACCCTAGGTGGAGCTAAAGATGTGCTATGTCCAGCTCATCTCTTCACTAAAAAGATTCTTGTTTTGATTACACTAACACATATAACACATTTTTAGGAAAATCACATTTTTATGCAAGGTCTATCCTGGTAATTGAATAAAGTAAGGGTAACAATCTTTACATAAACTGCTGCAAGCAAGGATATGAGCTTGCAGGAGCACAAACAAGCCCAGACTCAGTAAAGATGACATTTCCTGCAACCTGTACACACAACCTTTGTACTGCCTGCACTGAACCTAAGCCAGGTATTTCTCCGTCAAGCTCCCACCCAGCCTGTCTAGATACTGTAAATGTTATCACTTATCAATAGTGTAAATGTCAGCTCTCATCAATGCATGTCTAAATGTGCACAAACTCCATGGATTTTAATATTTACCCAGAATCACCGCGTTATTTTAGTACCTACAAAACCATTTCCAAAAGACCTTAAGTTGCCAGCCACTTGCTCCTGGTGAAACCTTAAAGTCAGGGACAGTTAAATTTCCATGTTGCCTTGTGCTCCTCCTCCTCATTGTTCCTATTTACCTTCACTCTGCTCCTAGGAGTATATACGTCCCCAGGAGAGCTTGGCTAGTTAACTCCATGTTGCAATCCAAACACTACACTAGAAGTGAAGTTCTAATTTTAGAGAAGGCAACTGAGACCAAAAAAGGAACTAAAAAACCAGAAGTCACTCAGAGATGAGCCAGATCACACCGAGGAAGGACCTCCTCATGGCTGTAGAAGCTTGCTCTCTGAACCAGCCCACCTTTTCTCACCCGAGTGCCCCAATCCCTGCCCTGGTGACACCAGGGACAAATACTGCCCACCCAGTTCATCTCACCGTTTGCGTACTGCTGTATACATTTGAAGGACACTTCTAGCTGGCTGTTCCAGATGATGATTTTATTTATCTTCCTAATAATCTTAGCTTGTGTTGCTCCAATGGCGGTAAGTGGAGCTATACAGGCCCTGCAAATCAGACACACTATTTATCCCAACATAGCTGTGAACTTAACAGGCTGCACTCATGGTGTACGAAAAATGTTCTTCTTTTCTGTTCTAAATTTACTTCCCTTCAAGTTAATCAAGTCCTTTTGTTCACATCTTCAGCAGCTGCTAAAGAGAAAGGAACAGAGTATGTGGTTTAAATACTCTTCTCTGAACTGCACATGAAAGCAGCAGATGAAATCTCAATCTGCTGAGGTCCTAAGGATTTCTTCCAGGGACTTTATGGGGCAGACGTCCATTCTCTGCATTGAGCTGAAACGTTCTTCCCAGCATTTGGTCTTACCGATATAAAATAAAAATTCTCTTCTGCTCCTATTCCAGCTGTTTAGCTGCTGTTTTTAAGATCCCCTTGCATGTTCCTCCTCCTCCCCCTTTTCCCTCTCCAAGAAGTATTTCAGTTTTTTACAACAGCTTGGTGCCACAAAGACCCATCTGTGAGCACAAGTCAGGGGTAGGTGATTCAGAATTGCAGCATCTCAGCTCAGGCTGGCTGAGCAGAGGGGATCATGGCCTTGAAAATTGTGCCACTGCTAAGAACATTAATTATTGATCATGGCAATTTCAAATGCTTCCTAGCACCATTTTGGTAAGTATTCTATTACTGCTTTAGAGGAGTGTTGACCTCCTGCTAGTGAAGGCTATGACGTTATCTTGCTCTGTCACAGTAGTGTCATATCCTACCCTCTGCTTGCAACAGGGCCCCATAAGGTAAACGCAGTCCAGGAGTTTTTAGCTAACCTAAGTCAAAACTAACACCACCAATGTTTGCACAAGGCCTGACTTCGCATTTACTGAGAGCGAAAATCTTATATTCTTATTACTGTCTTAACATAAAGAAACTGTGGTAATTATCTTTGTAGGCTGTACATCACTGTATCTACAGAACAAAAAAAAAACCCAAAGAAGGCTCGTGCTTCAAGGAGCTAAGGGGCCTTCAATCCCCAGGTCTCAACTACTTTTTTTTTTCAAAACCATGCCGTGAAGCATTACAAATTCTAGATACCACTAACAAAATCTTTAACTTCACAGAGTTCACATAAAACTAAGTATAAATCAGTGAAAAAGAGGAAGAGCTGAGTAGAAATACCACGGAAAAGCAACACATTCAAAAAAAGGAAAGGAAGGACATTATTTATAGTCCTTTTTGTGAATAAATGCAAAATACTGCGAGAAGTGAGAAAGCTTTCAGTCCAGCTACAAGAAAATAATGAGACTGCATGAGGGTTTAATAGAATCATGCAATTTGTCTTGCGTAAGTGACGGAACTGTACCACTTTAGTCTCTTCTTTCCCCTGTCCTAAGTCAGCTTCACCCATGGGTTTCAAGAGCCTCCTTTACTATCCTGCCTGATAAGAAGTGGAAAACGGGTTCACTGGCACATTCTGCAGAAGCAGCATGAATTACAGTCAGCAGAGAGCAATGAGACATTCCCAAAGATTTAAAGCTTTGACTAATTAAACAATTACATATTTTCCCACATTATCATACGGATTTATGAAGATGATGCTTATCTCTTACTGCTCAAGGAACAGGAGAAAGACCTTTGACTGAACTTTGCAATTCTGAGTGTGTCAGAAGCAGGATCCCTCTACTCACCTTAAACTCTTTTTCAATGTTGGCAAGCACGGCCAGCTCATTGCTGAGCTCTAAAGCAGTCATGACAGGGTCTTCACTGGACAAAGACAGATAAGCAGGGCTGGCTAGACCTTTGTAGGCATTGATTCTGGATCTGGAATGGCTGAAAGAGTCATGCTTTTGTTTCTGATTGCATTCACTGCACTTGCAGAAATAGTCATGTGGCCTATCAATCCGAGCTCCTTTCCTCAGCAGAGTGTGGACGATCTCATACTCATGGCAGTGAGCGGCCAGAATGATCGGTGTAACATCATGGGAAAACCGTGTGCCATCTTCATCGTATGCATAGAAGTCATCGTGCTGGAGCTCTGACTGGCTAGGACTCAACGCAAGCCTCTTGCCTTCAGCAAACGCTGGATGGTTTAGGATGGCTTCCACTATCCGAACGTAACCTTTGCTAATAGCCAAAAGCAAGGCATCCCCAACCCGAGACAGGTTCTCTTTCTTCAGCAGAAGTTCTGTGATCTCCAGGTGCTCATTGGCAACTGCCAGCTGCAAGGCATTCTGCCCCATATAGTCCACACAGTTCACATTGAGGGAGGGACATTCTTCCAGCATTTTGCGAACCACTGGAATATTTCCATATTCTGCTGCATCCAAAAAGCGCTCCTCCTCAAGAGAAAGACTTGTTGAGTGGTCATTAAACATATACGCTGGCCCTCGGCTGGCCTGCCTCCTCCCCTTCTCCCGGAGGATGGTCTGGCGGCGCAGTGCTAGTCTATTCTCGTTGCCTCGGCTGTGTGGAAACAAAGAAAATATTAGGTCTGTTTTATGCAAGGGCATGTCCAGTCTACATAACAAAAATATTTTTAATCATTTATCTGCTGCATATTTCCAATGCAGCAGCAGGGAGACCAGAAGCCCTGACTTTGATGCGTTTTGTCACCACTGTTGCTACCTAGCCCTGGAATCAGTAGCCAGCTATATTTTATTTCAACAAGATGAGAAAGTCCTGGTCAAACACCATTTAGGACTACACTTCTCACCCTGTTTTGTCTTCCACAGCTTTTGCCTAATTTTTAGTGAAGTTGCATTGGGCTTCATGCTACAAAGATAAAACAAGAGTTTGAAAGGGAAGGTTCTTCCCCAGGTTTACACAGAAATCCCCTCTCTGTTTTGCCGGCACTGTTCTATCTGAATGTCTCATCATCATTTGGTATCTCACCAATCCCTCTGCTATGTATGGTCACTTTATGGAAAAAGTGCTTCTTATTTTAATCTAGAAAAGAAGAAAGCGTTACAACATTCTTACATGCTAAGATTTCACTTTCTGGTTACAAGGGTATTTCCAACAGAAAACATTCAGCCAAGTCTGAGAATTGCTTCAAGAGTGAAACTATGTTTTCTTTGGATGAATGTATTACTTTCTGACACCTTAGCTAGGTCTAGCAGATAGTTTGAAGGACTTTGGTGAACATATGCATGTTAAAAAAAAAAACAAAGTACCTCAGATCACAAGTTCATTGTTTAAATATGTATTTTAAATACAAGGATGACCTGGAGAACAGTGATTCGGTGTCTCAGTCCCGAGACAGTTGGTATCAACAGCACAAGGCAGTGAGAACAGCCCCCAGATGCTCAGCTGGTAGGAGGAGTCCTGGTGACATGACATGAGCCTAGGTGCCCTCAGGTGGCCCTTCCAAAAGGCACCATCCCCTCAGGATACCATTCACCCAGAGCTCTTCACTTGGTCTCTGTTGGTGCTAAGTCACAGCTCAGAGTGAAGACAAGGCATGGTGTGAAAGGACTCAGCAGTGGTGGGATGAGGGACAAGGGACTGCAGAGGGGCACACAACTGAGGGGCACACCAACACAGAAGCTCTCCAAATTCCCTTCTGCCCCAGAAAAGCAGGTAGCCCGACGTCACTTGCTCTTATTACTCTTACACCACCACAACTTCAGTAACTAACACTCTCCTCTTCACTCTGCTGTTTTTCTGACATCTGTAATTGAATATTCAGTGATCAGCTGAATCTGTGCAATACAAAAGCATGTCAATGACATTGTATGGCACCTGTTACTCCCCATCTCCACCAACCTTTTCATTATTATGGTTCATAACCTTGATATCCTACTCATTCCTCCATTCAGTGGCTTGCCAACAAAGCCTGACAATTCCTGCTTCATGATGGCTCTGAAATGTTGTCCATACTTCCACCACTGAAACCCTCAGCCCTTCCTCATCTCTTATATCAGTTATTAATTACTTGTTATTAAAACATAAAATGAACCATATCAAAGCTAAGTTTGCTGAGGAAATGTTACAAAATATGCAACATTAACAAGAAAACATAATCCACAGAATCATAGAATGGTAGGGGTTGGAAGGGACCTCTGGAGATCATCTAGTCCAACTCCCCTGCTAAAGCAGGTTCATCTAGGCAAGTACACCCAGGGACGCATCCAGACGGGTCTGGAAAGTCTCCAGAGAAGGAGACTCCACAACCTCTCTGGGGAGCCCGTTCCAGTGCTCTGTCACCCTCACAGGAAAGAAGTTTCTCCTCATGTTGAGGTGGAACTTCCTGTGTTCCAGTTTGTGCCCATTTCCCCTTGTCCTATCGCTAGGGACCATTGAAAAGAGACTGATTGCTCCATCTTCTTGACAGAAGATATTAATAATTTCAGATATTCAGATATTCATAATTTCAGATATTCAGATATCCATAATTTCATTACTATTATTTCAGTCAACTAAGATCCCAACCTTCAACAGAAGTTCAACTGCAAATAATTTTGTCTTCTAGAATTACTCTGCTAAACTACACGATATTTACTACAACTTCATGTTTTTTCTTTCTGAATGTAGCTTAATGATTCTTTACATACATACGCTCAAATATACTTCACTATTTTCAGTATTTCCCAAAAAATAACAACCATGAGCAATATTTTATTAAACAATAATGAATATAAATTTAAATATTTAAAATAAAAACGTTAGTCCTTTGTGGCTCAAACTGTCTTCACAAAAAGTAACATTATAAGAAATTATTTCTTCTAGATTGTTTATATTTACTTTAGCATCAATTTCATTTTTGCCTCCTGCCTTCCCAGTTCCAGAGACAGAGTCCTCTGCAGCACTGTTAGGCACTGGAACAGACTGCCCAGGGAGGTGGTGGAGTCACCATCCCTGGAGGTGTTTAAAAAACGAGTAGATGTAGCACTTGAGGCTGTGGTCTAGTGGTTAGGGAGATGCTGGGATGAAGGTTGGACTTGATGATCCTGGAGGTCCTTTCCAACCATAATGATTCTATGATTGAGAATTCTTTGAATTGCCAGAGTCTTAAATCTAAAAGGATAATTTTGGTTGCAAGATAACCACAGGTATGGAACGGTGAGTATAACACAGTCAACAACTGTAACACTGTTCAACATGCAGCCAGTACTAACACCGTGCTACAATGGCAAGTTCAGAGCCTTAGCACGGGCGATATCTATCATTTCATCATATGAAATAAATCCCATATAGATACAGACACCATCTTCTTCTGTTCCTCAAGATCTCTATAAAGACTGTCTCCATTACCATGGGTTCAAAGCATACGAGAGAGTATGGATATAATGTTATCAGCTTGTAGGTGAATATGATATATGGCTGGTTGAAATTTTTTCGTGCATATTTCCAGTTATTCTAAAACAATAAAAAAATATATATAATTATTGAAAAGACAGCCTTGTGAAACATGAAAACTGAAAGCATTTAAATGTTAATAATTTTAGCAACAATCACAGAATCATAGAATGTTTCAGGTTGGAAGGGACCTCTAGAGGTCATCTAGTTCAACCTCTCTACACAAGTAGGGACATCTACCTAGGTCAGGTT
>VZZY01013678.1:57081-71989 GCA_013400335.1 Eurystomus gularis
ATTCCCCTGATTATTTTGGTGGCTCTCCTCTGGACACGCTCCAATATGTCCACATCCTTCTTGTGCTGGGGGCTCCAGAGCTGGACGCAATACTCCAGGTGAGGTCTCAGCAGGGCAGAGTAGAGGGGCAGAATCACCTCTCTTGATCTGCTGGCCACAGTTCTCTTGATGCAGCCCAGGATGTGACTGGCCTTCTGGGCTGCCTTTGCACACTGGTGGCTCATATCCAGTTTTTCATCCACCAGCACTCCCAAGTCCCTTTCCAATATTGGTGCCAAAACCTGAAATTCACTAAACAGAAGCCAGTCTTTTGATATACCTACAAGTGTTTTACTGGAAACGTGTGTGCCAAATGGGAACAGGGATGAAACGGTACAAAGCGGAGATCCTAGCAGAGAAAGCAGATACCAGACTCCCCAGTTTTGAAAGTTCTACCTTAAAGGGCCATAATGTGGATCTGTAAAGTTACATTGACTATGAGAGTGTACTGGTGAGGTGAAAATCCACTGGGAGACAGGAAAGAGAAGGAAGTGAAAGAAAAAACAGAGGCAGGGGAAATGCAAAAGAAGAGCATGTAAGAGGAATTTGTAAAACCTGCTGGGTTTTACGCACTGAGTAACTCTTAAGAGATGACCCCAGCAAGACCAAGTTTCCTAACTTCCATAACAGAGTTAGTTCCCAAAAACTAAATGACTTAAATAACGCAATTCATCTAACTAATCTAATCCTACAGTTGAGTGTTTTAATAAGGCAATGTGTTTTTTGAGTTTTATCGCTTCCTGGAAAAAATAAAAGAGGCTTGGTGTAATAATTGTAAAATTTTGGGGAAAAAACGTTTAGTCGCTTCTGATCAGAACCAATTTTCATTCATCGTTGCCTTTGCACACCCAGATGGTGCAGTGCTTGGAGAAAAAAGTTATTTATTTTTTATTTTCATTTTTATAGTGAAATGAATGAGAGCTAATGTAAACCCAACCAACACGCAGTAGAGCTACACATCCTGTGCATGCGTGATCCTACCAAATTTAATTAAATATGGTTTTGTTTTAGAGCTGAACTGATAAAAACTCAAGTTTCTCTAATGTAAAAGAATAAATTTGTATAAAGTGGATACAGAAACATTTACTCTATTGCTGTTAAGACTTTCTAAGAATGTAGTGTCACGGGAGCACACTGCATTGTGAACTGCTACTCTTAGGAGTTGTCTAGAAAAACAAGTGTATCTGGGCTGGACAGTCATCAGTAAGATGTATAAATGGTTTCCTAATGATTCTTCTTCTGCACTTTTAACGAAGGATCATATTGTTTCTTTGATGCGTATGCTTTGCACTTTTTTTATTCTGTAGTTGATTGCATAAAGGCTAGAACCTAGTAAAATCATCACAGGAGGCAGCCCTAAACAGATAGAAAGACTGAAGTATTATTTGGTCAAAAACAGTATTTGCAGATGAAATATAGGTAAGAAAGGTGACATTTAAAGTGGTTATTTTAAAAAGGAATAACGGTGGGTTTTTGGTTTAGAAAAATACAGCAAGCTTACAAGATTCAACACATATATGTAAGAAAACTAGGATAAACAGAAAAAGAGCGTAGAGGTTTTTTTCTGAGCTGTATTTCCACAGTTCATAAGGTTTGTATTTATTACTAATAAAAAGTTTGCTTTCAAAATCAATTTACATATAGAACTAAATATTGCCCTGCTGGCATTTAAATATTTTGTGTTGCTTGAAAGAAGAGAAAATGCTTCTCTACTAACTTCAAAAACCTACTTATTACAACAATTCATAATTTATAATATGTAATAGTTACATGTGTTGTAGTTACTGTCCTTGCATCATTTAGATTGCTTTGGTATTATATAGGCAACCTCTTATTTGACTTATATTAGATTTGTGTTTCATTTTCCTACTTCTTTCCCAGTAGAAGCTGGATTCCACAGGGCTAAGCAAGTTTGGGTAGCAAAAGGTGCAAACATCCACCTCCACCTGAGAAGACACTGTGGAATTTAGCTCTTGACTGTTACAATCAGATATTTTTTTAGTATCAGTTGCTCAGTTTTTTGTTTGTTTTTTTTTTTGTCAGATGTAAACACTATCCCAGTAACAAAATGCAAGTTTTGTTACTCGAATGGTACTTCCTTCCAGTGTTTGTTGTGGAGTCAGCAAACTCCATATGCAATAGCAGGACCTGTTCCATAGGAGGTTAACCCCATGTCACATAAATTTGAGTTCTCAGTCCAATTAAGGAAATTAAAGTAAAAAATTATATTATATCCTGATCAGTTCTAATTCTATGCAGTATTAAGCCCCTTCTATAGTTCTTTGCTCAATGATTCCATGATTCTATGGTCAAGGAGATGCTGGGATGAAGGTTGGGCTTGATGATCCTAGAGGTCTTTTCCAACCTAAATGATTCTGTTCTATGATTCTATGAAAACCATTATAGGTGCTAATATTTTCTCCGTGTGAGTTTTGCAGCTGACTCAACCAGCAGCAGAAGCAGGCAATGAGTAAAGTAACCAGCATCTGTCATTTGCCAATCTTTAACCTATTTCTTACACTTAGCAAAGGAAAGGCTCTGAAAGACTGGAATGAACACAAGTATATGTCAGCGTATCAGCTGCTACAAGTATCCTTAGCTATACTTCTGCTAACTCTCATCATGGCTACAGTAATTTTCCCCCTCCACGGCCTCTTCAGACAGAAGATGTGATGACCATCTTCCAAAAGTCACTACAGTATCTCTCACCTGAGATCTCCAGAGCCTCCATGCTCCCTCTACCTTATTTCACCTCGATTCATTCCGAAGACCCTAACCTCCATGTTATAAGAAATACTTGTTTTGCTCCAACAGCTATCATAAGTCTATCTCACTCAATTCTTACTCCCTCGGTTTTTCTCCCATTCCTTCCACATGCGTTGCGACCCTGTAAGTGAAAGCTCCCCCTGGTAGTATCTACTATCTGAAAGCCACACTGCATCTCCTGCATAGCATGGAAAGCATTTGTGAAGACTAAGTTCAGTTTAATGAGGTTAATCTCTCAAACTCCTACAGTCAGGAAGGCAAACAGACACTATGAGACCAGGATTCAGAGCAGGAGCTCCATCGCTTTGTAGATAGTGTACCACGTGTAGGATAGTTAACCATGCACAGCTAATCATGGAATTGCAGCAGCACGCACAATAATCCGAAATGCAGGAACCATCCCACCAAGCAGCACGCTGGCAAATTCCGTATCTGCCTTGAACTGCTTCTTTCTTCATGATCTGTGCAGAAATCACTTACTAATAAACATCATTTAAATAATTTATACTGAAGTTATTTGAAAAGACGATAAATTCAGCCCATAAAATATAATAATATTTTAACTCCTCAAAAAAAATTAAAGATGCATTCAACGTAGATTCAGATCTTATTTAAAGCAAGTGACAATCAAAGTACCATTGATTTAAAATACATATCTTTACGTGCTTTGCAAAACGAATCTAGTAGAAAATTATTTTGCTAGAATTTGATCCTTATACAAGGAAAAAAACCCTTCAAAAGGATCACAGTCATTATTTTTTCCTGAGATGTTAACTTCAGTTAACCAGACAAAAACTGCAGTTCATTAAACACTTTCTCTTTCATTTAACAAATAATAGAGACCAATTATATTTCTATTCCAGTCATACATTCAGTACGATTTATCAAAGCAAAGAGTAATCATTGTTAGTGATGAATACTTAGAATTATCTTGTTTGCCCAGCAGCATTTTCTCTTTCCTTGCCTGTATTTAGAAGAAAATAGTTGCTTAAATGGGAGATTAAGTAGATACATTCCCTAGACAGTAGCTCATTTTCTGAAGTAGAACTTATTAAAGAATGAAATAGAAGATTTTCGCATTGTTTGCTGGGCTGTAATGTCTGATGCAGAGCTCTATAATCTCAGTGAATTCCGTTTTCCCTGCATCAACGTATTTTATATGTAGGAAATAAATTTCCTGTATTGCCCATTTGCAATTAGTTAATTAAAATTGCAATTAAAACTGGTTCTTGCAGCGTATGCCTATGAATATATTTAATTGTAACAGAGAAAGCAAATTGTCCTAGTTTATTATTTCTGCTTAAATAGATATACCCAGTAAACATTAATTCAGGAATTTGCTAAGAAGAGTATAAGATACTTGATTGCTTCAAAGAGCAGGGAAAGGAATTTGATAATCCAGAAGAGTATGTTGAGTCCTGTTACGTTGTGATGTTTTTACATTTACTTCATCATTCAGTCCATTTTTTATCCAAAAGATGCCCATGTTAGCACCTATTTTCACAAACTCTGGACACATAAGTCTTAAAGCCCTTCAAAACCTCAGCCTTCTTGGACTACTGAGTAACTGTTGGTTGCAACAGAATATTAATGCACTCTGGGGGAAATGTGCTCTAAATGACCATACTTGTGATTACTTACTACTTAAGAGCCAGCATGGCCAAGCTTGGAATACTATCATCATTTTGGATATCATATCACAGGAAGGAGTTCTACTAAATAAGAAATTAAATGCAAGAGAACAGCAGGGGTCACATGGTCTCTACTGTATTTTCCACTTCAAGCATAATAAGGTTGATTTTGTGAATTACATAGGGTGGTATTCCACTCACCTCACTTACACTATACGAACAGTGGAATTCTAGTATAAATTACTCATCTTGGTCTACTCAAGGATAAAGGAGAGAGAATTCTCCTATCTGCCTTTAACATTTATTTTGAATCCTAGCTGATTTGGTGAGATTAAGGACTCCTTTAACATATATAATTTAGCAGGAACACAGACCTCAGAAGGATGATGGAGTCAAGTCCCTTACAAGTACAGACACCATTCCAAAAAATTCCCATTAAAATATTAGGCTCTGTCTTAAAGGAAATTGCTGTCTTGCTCAAATTTTGTTTTCTCTCGCTACTCCCACGGGAAGACTAATCCAGAATTTGATTGTTCTAGCAGTTCTAATTTTCAGCCTAAATTTAATAAGGGCCTATGTATATGTATTTGTTTTTGTTTAGGAACCAGAATAGTATTTCAAATTAAGTAGCCCTTTCCCCTGACAAGTGACCTGCAGCACACAAACACAGCAATCGTACCCCCTCTCAACCTCATTTCGCTGAGCTAAATCAAGCTCATCTCATTTCTCGCTATGTCCGTGCGGGGAAATCTGCCACCGAACAGATATCCACTTGAGTACACCTTCCTAAACTCTGTAGTACTCCCGTGTGTTAGTGTTCACAATAAAATGATCAGCAACCATATTGTGTTTAAATGTACATTTTTGGTTATCTCTCTGGTACACGTAAACCCAAGAAATAACTTAGGCATTGTGGATTCCTGAGTGAGCCAGAGGGAAGTCTTCTGCCTTTGCTGATTTCCCTTCATCTGGTGTCAGACAGTGAGTTCCTGATTTATGAACTCAAAGAGCTGCGCTGAAAGATCTGATTTCGACCCTCAACTCCCCTTGAGGGCATGGACTTCCATTACGAAGAGCTGTGAGGCTGGGAAAGTTTGGTGGTGGGAAACAGTGGTGAGCATCCACAGCATTATAATCCAAAGGGAACGGCATTTTAGGGAGTCTGCAATAGGTGCTAGAGGCTGAACGAACTTGCACAGTGGCAGGATAGTCTTCTCTTTTTCCTTTGCTTTTGGCTCACCTTCAACAATTTATGACCTCTGGAAGAAGACTGAACAACTTGTTAGGAAGTTAGAACGTACAAACTCAGAAAATCCAACTATGCTCCTGTCTGCATGACCATGCTTTGGGAAGAGACACCACACTGAAGTCCCTTACTTGAGCATGTTAATGCCAAAGCAGACATAATGCCTGTAGGTCTCATGAAGAGAAAAATAAATGTCTGCTGATGTATACTGCCAGCAACGCAAATCCACAGGCTGAAGCATGGCAAGGAAAAAAGGGCCCGAGATTGCTGGCAGCATCCTAAAGTAAACCATTAGAAGGCATAAACACTCTCAGAGCAAAGTAAAGAGCAAAAGCAGAGTTACACTGCCACGCTGGCCTAATCAGAAGCTCCTCAATCTCCTGAAGATCAAGAATTTTGAAAACCGGGCAATTAACAAGCGCAATAGCATCCGCTGCTTGTCAAAACTCAAGTAACTAGCTGAAACAATGTTGAAACCATCAGTAATCACCTCTGAATCACCTCCGTGGTCAAGCTTCCAGAAAACTCAAGAGACCAAGGACCCTTTTTTCAAAAGAAAATGAAAAAGCCAGAAGTAGTAAGGTTTTTGCTGCTGTCACAAGCAAACTGGAGAAAGAGGCTGAAGGAAATGATGAAGGAGCACAATTGCTTGGGAAACTGTAGTTAGCAATCCAAGGTTATAAAGGCAATTTGCTCAGAAAATCTGACTTAATAATTAATAATTAATCTGGCATTAGTACCAGATTATCTTATTCAATAGATTCATCAAATATGATGGATGATGGAAGAGAAACTTCGTGTTTTATATTTGCATAGGAACTTAGTCTGCGGGGAATTGAAAGAGGGAGGAAAGCAAGGCTAGCACTTAGACTGGGTCTGACAAGAAGGCATCTGAAATAAATGCTACACAGTTTGAAAACAAGCAGCAAAAGGTTTTGCACCTAAATAAGAGCAAGCAAGCAACTTTCAAAGATGGGAATGGCCTAGGTTAGTTTGGAAGGGGTAAGTATGAAATAACAGTGACGGTACACAAACTTGTGGTGACACAGGCCCTGCAGAACAACACAGACCAAAAGGAGTTATTCTAGGGAATGACTGCAGAGTCAAAGGTCCAGAAGACATGAAATAAAGTACGAGTAGGTTCTGTTTAATCTAGACAAGACTGAAAGAAGTGCATGGTATTCAAAGAAATGGTGTACAAAGAAGGGAATAATTTGTCTCTGTTCAGGTGTGGGATCGGTAGGGAACTCGTAGCTCCAAAGTTCATAAAACTTGATGGGGATAAAATATTTCTGAGGAAAGATGATTATTTGGATGTTCTATTCTTCTACTTCTCTTTATCATATGCCTATGTAAAAATATAACAATATATGTAGTATATAACACAATAATGTATTATATAATTTGGAAGACATTTTATAAAAATATACATGGGTATATATAAAATATATAGTAACATGTATAAAATGAAATAATATATACTTAGCCCCATCAGAGGCAGGATGTGAGCTTAGACAGACACATGGTCTGAACCTCTATGTGATGCTTACAGGACAGAAAGAGATGGGCTGTAGAAAGGAAGATTAGATTAAAATTCTAAATGTAAAGACAGAGAACATTTGGAAACAAAGATCTGAAAAAAACTTGGGTTTTTCACCTTGAAGAACAGAACAGCTGAGCTGCAGAAGTGGTAGGAATGGTTAGGGGACAGCTGACTTTGCTTGGAGGAGAGGAATTGGCTAAGATGTCCACGTCTGCCCTAGCCCTACTGCCTACAGTTTGACGCTGCAAATTATTAACAGGGACGTATCTGGCTCATGAGAGAAGACAAACCCCTCAGACAACACTATTCCGTGCTCATGCTTCCTCTGCAGTTCTCCTTTATCAGTCACTAAAGTCAACGACAGTCCCCCATCCCTCACCAGCAAGCCCACACAGGCAGCTCTCACAAGATACACCTCTCTCAGGAAATTAGTACCCAACCACAGACCATGACAACACCTTGGCTTTAATCCAATCACGGAAGTTAGAGCCTGTACAAACTTCAGGTATGCAAAGTGTTGAGAAAGGCCCATTTTACAGGCCTGGACGCCGGTTGTTACTGTCTCCAGGTCTGAGCTCAGAGCAGGGCAGACGGGGGAGTTTGGGGGGCCACGACCTGTACAGCATCAGAGAGGTGTTTATCTCTCACAGGGAGCAAGATGGCTTCTTTTGCTGGTGTCTTCCAACTGGAATGATTTTTGATCATTCCTTGATCTATTTAATGACAATGGGAAAGGCCCCTCTAATAACATCCACTTTGGGACAATGATCCATGGTTCCTCCATAACTCCTAGAAGCTAGTGCTGAATCTTAAGTGGGCTAGAGCTGAAGGACTCTGTAAATAACGAGGCAAAACCATCTGCAGACATTGATGATAAAATTTCCAAATAATCCATGGCAGTGACTGCATTGGAAGTGAGAAAGCCCATAATGGACATCCCTTAAGTATTGCATTTTGTAGCACTTGAAAGGTACAAATAAGAGTATATCTACTCATGTGTTGGTTTTATTTTTTGTTTTATCAGAAGATGCACATCTAACAGCAAGTATGAAATATATCATCTTTAAGACTCTTATTTGAAATTATGTCTTCTGGGACTGCCTTGGAGGCGCTTCTGAGACCTGGACTGTGATAGCTTTGTGTTTATATACTGCTGAGAAGTGTTTTCTCCAAGCTGATCGATTGCGTTGTGCAAATGCTTTTGCACAGAAGCAGTTAAAAGCAATTTAATTTTAGAGATTATTTCTTCATCCACAGTTTGGTGAAAAGCGTAGTGGTTTGACAAACATTTTCTTCAGGAAATAGAAGAACATTTTTCTCTGTCGCTGGAAAGTAGCTCAGCGGCTATTTAGTGGTTGATGGAGAGAAAGCACACAACACAGGGCAAACAACCATCTCCCAAGCTCCTAATTTCATTTGTTATCCCCCCTAATTTTTACCCTGCTCTTTCACTGCAGCAATAAAACCAGTGGCTTATTATTGATGAAGCAGCTGCCCACCACTGAAATGGGAATGACAAGGAATTAGAAGAGTTTAAGGAAAACAGCGTCTGGAAAAAAAATGGTCCAAGGAGGAAAGGCAACCTGGAAAACGGTAACTGGGTCTGCTTAGAGGAGATGGATCAAAACCAACAAACAAAAGGTTAGGGCACTCCAACTGCTGCAAGCTTTTAAATAGGGAAATGAGACTTAAATTCTTTCCTAAGAATTACAACGGACAGATGAGAGTTTGGGCTTTACCAGCCCAGAACCTTTTATAAACCATACTTGCAAGGCAACAAAACCACAGCCGATTAAACAGCACAGGATGGTTAGGCAGGACAGATGACACTAAGCAATGGGTTGAGACTGCTTAGGATGGAGTGTCAAAAGACAGCTTTTTGGTTTTACCATCCTTTTCTTTGGGGATTAATGTAACTTTAAGCTTTAGAGGACTACTATGGAACTGGGCTTTGTAGATCTGAAGATCTACTGGAGCACATGCATAATTTCATGCTGGCTCCTGAAAACCTTTGACAATAAACCTTAAAAATAAGCTTTGAAGCCTGCATTTTAGGGTCGTTAGTGAAAAACTGAACTGCTGTTTTCCAAGACCTGATCTCACTCAGAATGGTACCTAGCTACGTCTGCAAAACTAGTTCCTTTGTATCTACTTCATACCTGCTCAAACATTTTTCCTCAACTATAAAAACATGCTGAAAGCACTCACCCTTTAAGTATATAACTCATATTATTTTAAGCATAGTTACCTAGTTTCACAGATAATTTGATCAATGTGCCACTCTGAGGTTGTTTAAAGCCAGGAGGCAGGTTGTTTTCTTCTTGTGAAGGTGGCAAAGAAGAGTGGTGTGTGCCCACCAGAGGGAACTCCTTATTAAGCCTGGCACTTGATAACACCAGCATTCCCCCTCTATATCCAACTTCTCAATAAAAAGATTATAGCTCCATGTTCCTTCCACATTTTCCAGGAAGTACCTTTGGGTGCCTACTGCATAATTTTGTTCCATCCTCTACCCCCTCTGGAGACAGACCATCACCCAAAGTTTATTGGTTTCAGAAACAGTAAAACAAAGATCAAAAAGTCTTAATAATTCAAATTAAAGCTAGCATTGTAGCTACAAGAATGGGAAAAAGGAAAAGTTAGAAGCAAATGAAATACTAAGTATGACTTTAGCATAAATTTAACAGCTGGCTACTTTGCTAATTTGTGTTTCTTATATAGAATACCTAAAGTAGATCCCAGTCTTCATTGCCCCGTATTTATAGAGATATCCCACTTCCAGCATATTCCAGGGGATGTGCTAATTTCTGCATCGATCCCTACAGCCTTATGCATGGCCATTTGGAGACGAAGTAAATCACTCTGCGGTGCTGGAGGTAGCTCTATGCCTTTAGAGTTGGGGCTTAAACAATTTCTATAAGTCTACCTGAGCTTTCATGTTGTGCAAAATGGAATGTCCCGTCCCTTGTTCACTCCTCACTTACCAGGCAGCGTCTAACTTGGTCACTGTAGTTGATGGTTCTTTTTGAGGTCCCTTCTGTTAGTGCTGGAAACTATTTCCCCTTTTGGAAATTCAGTCTTTTGGTCAAGTGGCTGCTGTCCAGTCCAAACCATGTCTTTTCCAGCTATTAATACTGCACAGTGCTATGCAAGCAGCCTGCTGTGCTCACAACCTCTGGTGAGTTAGCAGCTTTCATGACTCACCTCATTATGAGATGACTATCAGTAGCTGCTGCTGTCACGAAGACTACTGTGGATAACAATTACTAGGTGACTGGCTGCCTCAAACAAGCTTTTCCTTTCCCTTAATTATCACTGGGGTTTCTGTGTTAACAAGCTACTGCACTTAGCAATCTAAAAGTTCAAGGTCTGACTTCACCCAAGATGGTAACTTAAGATTCATTTCTTTACCTAGGTATGGGCCCACTGAAAAGGTCCATCTAGTTCATATTAGACTCACTACTGAATCATAGAATCATTATGGCTGGAAAGGACCTCCAGGATCATCAAGTCCAACCTTCATCCCAACATCTCCCTAACCAATAGACCACAGCCTCAAGTGCTACATCCTCTCGTTTTTTAAACACCTCCAGGGATGGTGACTCCACCACCTCCCTGGGCAGTCTGTTCCAGTGCCCAACCACTCTCTGAGGAAAGAATTTCTTCCTAATATCTAATCTAAACCTCCCCTGACACAAAAATTTCCATAACTCTTCCAACATCACTTCTTTCTATTACCATTCTTTCGTTATTACTACCATAAGACTATTCTCAATGAATTGTAGCCTAAATCACTAAAGGTAAGAGGTCATGTTTTTCAAAAAGGAGGTAAAACGTCCAGTTAGAACGATCACCATCAATATAAGGGCTGTGACACAAATACAGCTGGCTGGCTGTGACAAGCATGCCTCTATAAATAGGACATTATAACATTAGTAATGAGGTATTAGACACCAACAAGGTAGCCTGCATCATTTTGCCAGAGTTCCTTAAGAACGAAGCGACAAGAAAGTTCAAATAAAAGTAAAACTCAATTCTCATACAGATCTCTGGAATGTTATGCTACCGTGTAGTATGTGCTTTAGTGCTGTGTCCCACTGGTTATAAATAAAAACACTTAAAATAGAGCATGGATACATGTTCTAATGCTTAAACTGGATACAAAAAAAGAAAACTTCTGTTATATACAAGAAACTTGATCTCAATACTCCCCTGTTGGAAACTCTAAGATTCTTAAAGAGAAATTGTCTTTCAAACTATAAATCACAGATACGGTTCAGTGTTTCATCTCTCCAGATCAAATCTGGAGACACAAAATGTTGATCCCATAGAGGTGGGGGGAAAAATACAATTTCTTTAGCTTCAATAGGATTAAAATTGGTTTCTATTCAACTAAGCAGGTTAATTCCTATCATGTCATAATTTATACGGTGCAGCAGGTTGCTTAGTGCTTAGTAAATTAGGTCAGGATGTTGTTTCGTGTGCGTTCTTGCAGCAACACTCCCAATGCCCTCCTCTGGCTGCTCTTGCATCAAGCCACTTGCTATTCTGACATAGTCCTGGGGCATCTCCAGGTTGACCCCAATCAAGGAGCTTATCTAAATGCAAAGTCACATTTCTGGGAAATAAATAAAATGTTCACTCTAAGCCCAGCTCTCCAACCCAGTTTATCATACAAAGGAAAACATTGGTGCTGGCCAATGGTAGGAGGTAATGTGAGGACAGGAATCGGTGGCAGGGAGTGAGAAGAGAGGGAGACTTAACTTTCGTGGTGACAGTGGCTGTTACAGTCACCCTGAAGCATATGGAAATCTATAAATAAACAATGCTTAACAAGCATCTATAGTAATACCAGTCTGTGCCACAAAGACTAGTGAATACCAAGTTGCTTAGCACAGCTTCATGGTTTTCTTGTGCTCTCCATCTGTCCACTGCACCAACCTTTTTTGGTTCATATTATACTTATATTGTGAGCTCTACTAGTTGGAACAATAGGCTATGATGCAAAAAAGAGGGTGGGTTTTCAATCAACATTTTGTACTCACTCATCAAGTAAATAGACAGGTGATCTATCTATGATGATAAGTGAAGAGAGAGATGATCTAGAAGAAAAGTGAAAAGCCAAATAGACAATGGAATTCCATGTGGATTTTCTCTATCAGTTTCTGTGCTGTGGTTGTCTATGTCACAGCCACGTAAACAGAACCCGGGCATATTATTCATATTTAAGTCAGTAATAGTGGTCCTTCAGCTGATCTGCATTCAACCCTGAAAGCAACTACATTTCTAGTTTTAGTGAATACTAAACAGAGAACAGGTTGAAACCTCTGAGTCCAGAAGGGCTGGGTTATCTTCACAGCATTTAACGCTTTGCTTTCTGCTCATCATCTACAGTTCCCAAATGGGATGTTTCCAGTTGGTCCCCTTCTCCAATTCCCTGCCTGCAGGGCTGCTCACGCAAGGTTCTCCTGTGCAAATCTGAGTCATCATAAGGCAACCACTGATCGTCTGCTACCAAGAACCCAAGTGAGCAGTCGGGAGCCTAGAAAGAGTAAAGCCCCAGTTACATCCATCCATCCACCCATCCATCCATCCGTCTATCCGTCCATCCATCCCTTCCTTCTAGAGACCACATGCCAGTGAACTGACAGAACAACAGATTTAAAACTATCTGGCAACGCAGCATTGCAGTTCTGTGGTGTATATTTTCCTTCTGTCATGTCATCTTTGATCCTGACCACACATAGGCATGTTTTTAAATAGAACTTGGAGGCAGAGCTGATGACTTACAGTGCCTGTTCTCCCTTTTTTTTTTCCAAGAAGTACAAGAATCTGTAACTGGGAAGAAGGGAGCACGGGGGGAAGGTGTTTTAAAATTTACTTTTTCTTTCTCATTATCCTACCCTGATTTGATTGGCAATAAATTAATTTCCTCAAGCCAAGTCTGTTTTGCCCATAACTGTAACCGCTGAGTGATCTCTCCTGTCCTTATTTGACCCATGAGCTTTTTGTTGTATTTTCTTTCCCCTGACCAGCTGAGGAGAGGGAGTGATAGAGCTGCTTTGGTGGGTACCTGGAGTCCAGCCAGGATGAACCCACCACAAGCTCATTGCAGCAGCATGTTCTCTAGGGTTTTGAGGCTGTTCGGCTTACCCTCAGAGGTGAACAGCTTCCCTTTGCATCCCTCAAACAAGAAAAGCACAGGAACCTCTTCAAAAGACTGCGGCTTTTCTCATTCTCTGACCAGGACTTGAATAGCTTCAGACTTAGGCCAACAATTTCAATATTTGTAACTCTCACATAGAAGTGTGCATGCAGTAACAACGCAGCTTAACAAAAACGCATTTCTCTATGAGCATTTTGCTACATAAACTTGAGTATGGATAAAGATTATTAAATCAGGCAACAGGAAAGTACATCTCTATACGAGGTACAAAATTACATTAGCATTGCTCCTCTGAGTAAAGCCACACTCTATCAGAGAGACACGGAATTTGATTTAGTATAGTGGTAATTTACAGTTAATGGATTCATGTTTACAAAATCACTTCACGCCTAAGGGAAAAATACACCAAGAGATTAGTGAAAATAAGAGTAAGGATGAGAAAATGGCCTGAGATACAATTTTTCTTTAGAATTTGAAGCTGTTCAAATTCTCAGATGTTCGGACAGCTGACTTTGATTTAGGTTCCTTTCTAATAAATATCAATGTCTGAAATTAAACAGCTTTAAACAACACTAAAACCTGAGTACAACATATCAGAAAGACAGGGAGATTAACCATTAATTGATAGCTCTGTAGCAGTCCACTCTTCACTGGCAAATTCCAGACTTGAAATGTCCAAGTTCAGCGGCTTGAGCTCTCCATGCTGCAGTAACAGCCTGTAAACTCTGCACCCACACTGGTTTGCTCTATCATCGTCCATCATCCTCTACATTAAACTCTTCTTGCCTTCACAGAACCTTATACAACTACGACACGGCTAGAGAAGAGCACTGACGTAAGCCTCATGATTCTGATGATGAACTTCTACCTACAAGAGTAATTAACTGTAAAAAAAATACAGCTGAGGAAAATTTTCCCCTGCATTCTCCAACCGTAGCTTGAAATTCAAGCCCTTTAAATTATCTGACAGCACAGCTCAGAACCTGTTTCTAGAAATAGCTACCCTCTTCTGAATAGTACACACAATAATGTATGAAACATACTTTCCATAGTGTATGTACATCTTCATCAATGACCTTGATGAAGGGACAGTTTGCTGATGATACAAAACTGGGAGGTTTGGCTGATACACCTGAAGGCTGTGCGGCCATTCAGCAGGATTTGGACAGACTGGAGAGCTGGGCAAAGAGGAAGCTCATGAGGTTCTACAAGAATAAGGGCAGAGTCCTGCACCTGGGAAGGAGGAACAAAATGCACCAGGACAGATTGGGAGGTGATCTGCTGGAGAGCAGCTCTGTGGAGGACCTTGGAGTCCTGGTGGACAGCAAGTTCTCCATGGGACAGCAATGTGCCCTTGTGGCCAAGAAAGCCAATGGTATCCCAGGGTGCATTAAGAAGAGTGTGTCCAGCAGATGGAGGGAGGTCCTTCTCCCCCTCTACTCTGCCCTAGGGACACCTCACCTGCAGTACTGCATTCAATTCTGGGCTCCCCAGTTCAAGAGGGACAGAGATCTACT
>VZZY01013678.1:75306-99365 GCA_013400335.1 Eurystomus gularis
GGGGGGGGACGTATTAACTGATCTGATTTGTGGAAGAAGTAGTAGTAACTCAGGTTTCCTAGAGCTCTGCTGAAATTTACCTGAAAGAAGCTAGTGGTTGGTGTAACTGTTACCCTCTCCCTACCTTGCTACAAATCTCATTGCAGCTTGAATCCAGAATGGTATCTTCAGAAGCATGGCCACAACTCCATTTCCTCCTCCCCATTTCATGTATATTGTATAAAATTTCCCACTTTGTTCTTTTTATGTGACCTAAATAAAGAAGTCTTGTAAGCAAAGAACAAGCTTTTTCTTTTTTCTAAAAATACTTCACATTTTACCTATAAATAAATAATAGTGATATGAAGCATCTGGGCCAAGTTCATTGTACAAAAACTAGTTCAGCTGTCCAAAAAAAGTGAATAGATGCATTTAACGCTGCCTTTAGTTTCAGAATGGGTGAATTTCTTACTGAAGTTCCTTTTGTGTCCCCTTAAAGCTGTGCAATGGCTGGCACTTCCAGAAGTTAAAAATACGGTGGATGAACTCAGCTGTTTATTTTAAAGGTCTGCAGGCTTCTGGATATTCCATTTTCTATTTCTCAAAATGGAAGACAATAATGGAAAAGACTCCTGGGGAAAAAGGACGAGCATTATGACAGTCTGAAAAGAAACATGCAGAAGAGAACAGCCTTCCACGAGCCAGTAAGAGAAAATTTACACCAACAGTTGAAGAAGGAAGAGCATATTAAAAATAACTTCAAGACTGAATAAAAGATGAAATAATGTAGAAACAGCAGAAATAATACATGCAGAGAGATGATTATTCAGTGCTCCTTATAAAACCTCATTCAGTTTTACCTTTCTCCTGATTAATATATTTTCTATGGAGAACTGCACAGTGCCCCAGAATCACACACAAATACAAGCAACAGAGACCTTGTTTTCAGGTCCTCATATACAAGTCATACGAGTTCTTCTTGTTCTCTATTCATCTGCTTCTGCATTGGTCTCTAACCATGAGTCTTACCAACCTTCCGAAAATCAGGCCAGAGATACTAACTGAATTTGTTCTATTTCTTTTTAGTTTATTCCATTCTATAACAGCAGAAGTTTGCTTATATGCTCAGTCTCAACTCTTCCAAGAAAACCAATCTTTCCATTGCTATACCAGGGAGAAAATAAGTTTAATACATTATATTCCCTTTGTTGGCATCATCAACCATAATGGTACTTCTACAAGTATGTCAACCAGAAAAGGAAGGTCACAGAAAGTGTAACCCCCACGATGAGCAAGACTGGCAAGCTGGTAACAAAACAGATGAGGAGAAGGCTGAAGTTCTCAACAACATTTTTGCCACAGTCTTCACTGGTAACCTCTCTCCTCACACCTCCCAAGTTGACAGACCACAAGATGGGGACCAGGGTGACAAAATCTCTCCCACTGTAAGAGAAGATTAGGTTTGTGACCACCTGAGGAACCTGAACATACACAAGTCTATGGGACCTGATGAGATGCATACCAGAGTCCTATGGGAATTTGCTGATGTAGTGGCCCAGACACTCTCCATGATATTTGAAAAGTCATGGTAATCAGATGAAGTCCCTGGTGACTGCAAAAAGGGGAATATTGCACCCATTTTTAAAAACAGTAGAAAGGAGGACCCTGGGAACTACCAACCTGTTAGCATCACCTCTGTGCCTGGGAAGATCATAGAACAGATTCTCCTAGAAGCTCTGACAAGGTACATGGAGGACAGGGATGTGATCTGAGACAGTCAGCATGACTTCACCATGGGCAAGTCCTGCCTGACCAATCTAGTGGCCTTCTATGATGAAGTTACTACGTCAGTGGACAAGGGAAGAGCTACAGATGTCATTTATCTGGACTTCTGCAAGGCCTTTGATATGGTCCCCCACAACATCTTTATCTCTAAATTGGAAAGATGGATTTGATGGCTGGACTGTTTGGTGGATGAGGAATTAGTTGGATGGTCACATCCAGAGTGTAGTGGCCAATGGCTAGATGGAGACTGATGACAAGTGGTGTCCCTCAGGGGTCCATACTGGAATCAGTGCTGTTTAATATCTTCAGCAATGACATAGTGGGACTGAGTGCACCTTCAGCAAGTTTGCAGATGACACCAAGCTGAGTGGTTCAGTTGACATGTCTGAGGGATGGGATGCCATCCAGAGGGACCTGGACAAGCTTGACAAGTGGGCCCATGTGAGCCTCATACAGTTCAACAGGACCAAGCACAAGGTCCTGCAGCTAGATCAGGGCAATCCCTGGTATCACCCAATTGGGTGATGACATGATTGAGGGCAGCCCTGCAGAGAAGCACTTGGGTGTACTGGTGTATGAAAAGCTGGACATGAGCCAATAACGCACACTTGCAGCCCAGAAGGCCAATTGCATCCTGGGCTGCATCAAAAGAAGCGTGGCCAGCAGATCAAGAGAGGCGATTCTGCCCCTCTACTCTGCTCTGGTGGGACCTCACCTTAAGTACTGCATCCAGCTCTGGAACCCTCCACACAAGGACATGAACCTGTGGGAGCAGGTCTAGAGGAAGGCCACAAAAATGGTCAGAGGGCTGGAACACCTCTCTTATGAAGAAAGGCTGAGAGAGTTGGTTTGTTGAGCCTGGAGAAGAGAAGGCTGTGGAAAGACCTCATTGTGGCCTTTCAATACTTAAAGGGGCTTATAGGAAAGATGGGGACAATCATTTTAGCAGGGCCTGTTGCAAAAGCACAAGGGGTAATGGTTTTAAACTAGAAAAGGGTAGATTTAGACTAGAAGTACAGAAGAAATTTTTTACAATCAGAGTGGTGAAACACTGGCACAGGTTGCCCAGAGAAGTCGTAGAAGCCTCATCTCTGGAAACATTCAAGGTCAGATTGGATGGGGCCCTGCGCAACCTGATCTACTTGAAGATGTCCCTGATCATTGCAGGGGGGTTGGACTAGATGACCTTTGGTCCCTTTCAACCCAAATCATTCTATGATTCTATGATTTATCACAGTCTAACTCTTCAGCATTCCTTTACATAAGTTCTCATGGATACTGCACCTCTGTTGAAATTGTTGCTTACTATAATTGCTAGAGCAATCACGACAGCTTTACAATAACAATAATGAACTTGTTGAGAGGATGCTAAACTTACTGCAAATTAATTAGAGAGAAAAACAATCCCAAGACATAGACCACATATTTCCCTTCACTTCTGCTGCCTCTGAGACACAATTTTTCAAGCTTTTGACTCACTTCAATTAACCAAAAAACAGAAGCAAACATTAAAATATGGCAGGGAAGGGAAAAATATTTTTAAATTACCTAAAATTGGAAATAAATAATCAAAATAAATAATATTGAATATCAAACAGTATCACTGAAACAATGCCAACAGTATCAGTCTTTACTTGAGATTTTTTCATAGAGGAAAATATCTGAATGAAGTACGAGAGAGTCTTTCAAGTAGGACTTGCTGGACTGGCCCATAAAAAACTGGCTGAATGACCTAAAAGGCTGTGTTATCATTCCACAGCTGTATCAGGAAGCACTGCTGACAAGAAGGAAAATAATGTAAGAAATGTGACTCATAAACATACTTGTAATGCTGGCACCTGGATTATTTAAGGCACTTAAAAAATGACAAGATGGCAGTCAGTTGATCCAAAGAGGAAAAATGTTCTTTAAATAGAGAAGAGCATGAGAAAATTCAAGGAAAAGTTAACAACCAGGACCTCAGGTCAGGAAATTACTCAAGAACACGAACTGAGTTTCCTGAAGCCGTGGATGATCTTGGATGCTTCTCTGGAAAACTGAAATCCGTGGGTGTCAGAGACAGCTTGAACTTGGATCACACACACTCCAGGAGAGTGCACTGTTGGGCCCTTTCTGGCTGCAGGTCTTCCTTCTCTTTCTGCATCATTAAATCAACATTTTTCCACAAAGAAAGAAAAAAAGAGAAAGAAAGAAAAACATGCTGGTCTGCGCTGTTCAAACTCTACTTCTACTTGAAGAATTCTTGCACCCTCCAAAACATTTCATTGGATTTCTACACCGGTGGAAGTACCCTGTCCAAACCCATCACACCTGCATACTCAGAGAGCAGGGAATCTTCAGGCCATGCTGCCCACCAGCTACAGAGATACAAAGGAAAATAAAATCACCTTTTGCATTCTCTATTCCCGACAGTACAGGGACCAGCGAGGCGGTTAAATGTGCTTCTCCAGAACGGTGAAAGATTTCCAGCTCTGAGGACACACGTCTCTGCAACGCCTCCCCCATAGCCACGCTGCACAAGCTTCCATGTAGGAATCTGTGTGGATAAATGGACTGTAAGAAAAGGAATGGATATACAGCTCCTGGTAGAAGTTTCAGTCCCTCTCTGGTGTAAGAGGATTATACCGGTTCTACTCAGAGCTGCACTGATACCATTCATGGTTTCTGTGTGCAGCACAAAAAAAAGTTAATGAAATAGCGGGTGGTGAAGCATTTCGGTTACGATTTTCACATGGAATCATGGGCAACATCAAGGAGGTTTAAGGAAATGATCTGAATCCGCTGTTTTCTTCGATTAGCAAAACTCACATTACTCTGTACCCAGGAAAGGCTTCTTGCACCTTTTATCACTTCCACAAAAATACTGAAAACCTGCAAGCTGTCCTCCCAGATGAGTTAGTCTTTCTGGGGAAAAAAAAAAGTAAGTAAATAAATTGCAAGAAAGAAACTTGCAGATGTCACTATCACAGAATCACAGAATCGCTATGGTTGGAAAAGACCTTTAAGATCATCAAGTTCAACCTTTACCTAACTCTACCAGGCCCACTACTACACCATATCCTTGAGTACCATATCTAGACAGCTTTTAAATATATCCAGGGATGGTGATTCAACCATCTCCCCGAGCAGTCTGTTCCAGTCTTTGATAATGCTTTCGGTATAGAAGTTTTTCCTAATGTCTAACCTAAACCTCCCCTGATGTAACTTTGATGCCATTGCACCTACAACTTGGAACTGACCCGGGCATCCATAACCTCTTTGGCTTTCTATCTGTTAGCCAATTCCATTTCTCACAAAAAAAGTAACAATTTTAGCTATTTCTCTTTAGCTGTTTCCCTCGGAACAGCAGCAACTCAAATCCAAAACCCACAGACAGCAAAGGAAAAAATTCCCATTGATGTTAACACTTTTGGGATACGACCAAAGGAGCTTAACAGATGAAATCACTTATCTTCTAGGGGAACTTATTTTTTTGACCTGAAGTTCATTAGTGAAGAAATGAAAGGTTTCAGTGGCTGCAGGCATGGAGCAAAACCCGAATATTAACTTAGGATTCTCTGTAGGTCCATCAGTGTAAAGTTTAAAGAAGTCTTAAGTGTTTTGCCCAGCATCAGAAGGACACATTTTAATCCCAGTCTTCAAGGTCACAAGCTAGTTGCCACATTATGATGTTTGTGCCTAACAAGGAAAAAAAAGTCTCACGTTAGCATCTCCTGCTGGTGTTAGAGGCCCTGAGATGTAACAATCCATTTCTGCCTGCTTTTGGTTCTGGAAACAATATTATTGCGTCACCAGATCCCTGAGCAACAGCATGCTTTTCTCCAGGCTTTGCAAAAGCAAAACTATTAGAGACTGAATAATAAATGCCATAAAACAGATATGGGGCAGAACGCAACCTCTTACATCTATGTGGCAGTAGGCATTGCTGTGTCTAGGGGGTGTTTCTGTTGAACGCTGTCAGAAACTAAATGATGTTCCCAAATCACCTGTTTTGGAAGGATTAAAGAACTATGTCCTAAATGCTGTCCTTGGTGTCCTGTATTTTGTGAAATATCACTTTTCATGTTCTATTTCCTGAGCTTCTGAAATTGCCTTTGTGATGGGCAGCCACAGCTCTTTGCGTGAGGTACCCACATCTGGTTTGACTGTGTGTATTGAAACTCCTTTTCACATTACTCCACACTTACATCTGTTTCATGTGCACTGAATTCAATGACATGACAGAAGTTATTTGAAAATACTATGCATAATGAAATAAATGTCTACCATTTTATGAGAGACGCTTGGTCCTTATGATTATTTACTGATACAGCATCTGAAGCCTCCAAATCTCATTTTGCTGCTGGGGCTGCTCCACAGACACCCTAGAAGCCTCAGAAGAACTTAGAGGAATCTTGATCTGTACCTTCGTGAGCACCATCTAGCATGATAACATTTTTTCAAAAATGACAAACTGGCAATCAAAACCAGCCATCAACTATCACGGCTGTCAGTGTTTCATCTGTACGTGCCCTGTTAACCTCAGTCCATTTTACACCAAGGCTACAAGCAAGCACATACAAAAATACAGGCCGCGTATGATCATTAATTACCTTGCCTCTCAGTAGGTTTCATCTTCAGAGGTTTCACAGAACGCTCTCTCATGGCAAAGTTTTATCACCTCAATTTCTGAAGTAAGGAGCTCAATTTCAGAATAGTAGGAATTGGAAGGGACCTCTAGACATCACCTACTCCATGCCCCCTGCCAAAACAGGTTCACCTACAGCAGGTTACGCAGGAACATGTCCAGGGTGTTTTGAAAGTCTCCAGAGAAGAAGACTCCACGACCTCTCTAGGCAGCCTGGGCCAGCCTCTGTCACCCTCACAGGAAAGAAGTTTCTCTTCATGTTGAGGTGGAAATTCCTGTGTTCCACTCTGTGCCCGTTGCCCCTCGTCCTATCCCTGGGCACCACTCAAAAGAGACTGGCCCCATCTTCCTGACACCCACCCTTCAGGTATTTATAAACATTGAGAAGATCCTCTCTCAGCCTTCTCTTCTCCAGACTAAACAGCCCCAGGGCTCTCAGCCTTTTCTATTAACGGACATGTTCCAGTCCCTTAATCATCCTCGTAGCCTCCGCTGGACTCTCTCCAGTAGTTCCCTCTCTGTTTTTGCAGCTCAGCTCATAAAGGGACAAAATTCAAACTGTCTGCCCTACTCACAACCACTCCTGATGGGACAATCTCCTCGCCAAGACCTGCTGCAGTGGCCACTTGCCCAGGGACCCTGCAATGCCCCAGGACCAGTCAGAGCAGTGGAGAAACAATTCTCCTTACAGACCTGAAATTCCCTTTAATTACATATTTCTATCAGTATTGTCTGACTTCAGAGAGTGAAAGCTGGTCGTGTCGGTGAATTCATGGGTGAGCACCTGCCAACGCAACACTGGGCAACCCGTCAAGTATCTCTCCACTTAAACTTCTCTAAACACCTTGTCAAGCTGTTCATGAGAGGACATTACAGGCTCCTTGCTAAAACTCTCACGTACACACATTTTAGGCCATAGGAAGTTTCTGTTCACCCATGGATTCCATTTAATTCCTTTAAGACCTATATTTGAATCTTTTCACTTTTAGGGAGGGGAAACGAGCCAGGAAGGGATGTGTTGGCAGGGTGGGCAGGAATCAGGACATGAACACTGGTGTCTAAGGAACAAGTATGGTAATTGTTCCCAGTGTTGAAGGTCCAGACACTGGGCAATAACTTGGGATAAACACCTAAATATGTCATCAAATTCAAGTCACAGATTTAGCAGAGCTTGGTATGATTAAGTCTATAATTTTAAGTTTTCTTTTTAAATTAATGCTTTATTTTTTAATTACAACTCAACACAACATGGTATTTACTATCTCTTCTTTTGTTCTTAACAGAGTTTAGCAAAATGAATCTTTAATCACTTTCCTTCAAACGGTCGAAGAATTTTTGAAGGATTGTTTGGATGCCAGCAACTCTGCCTAGAAGGACCAAACTAGTCTTTGGTCCTCATACTGTTACACAGATTTCAACATACTTGAGCAGAATGCTCCAGGCATTTCCAAATACTCTCTGAAAGGACTCAGAATTATGACTCATTCACATTTCTACTACTAATGAGATCTGGAGGGAGCTCTTTTGTCAAGCGTGCTCTCTCCTGTTGTGCACAGTCTACACTACTACACCAGCTCTTTCTGACTTAAACTGCACAAGAAATCCACCAGTAAGAAACGTGATGTATGTCAGTATGGAGTAGTTTACTTCAAAAATCTTAAACATCAGTCATTCAGCACAGTGGAAAATAATCTGGTGGCTTTTAATGGAGTATCCTCATGTTGACACCAGAACTAACTTGGAAAATGAGATGATGCCTAATCATATCCATTATATGTGACACAATCAGATGGGATTGATTTGACTAAATATAGAATGTACACAATGCAGACATCTGCAACTGAGCTAGGCACCTCAAACCCCCAACACTGTTGATGGACAGAAATAAGCCCTTCCACAGCATGATTCATCGCCCCGAGTAAACATCTAAATTGAATTGCATATTAGAAGTGCCTATTTATCTCCACGGATTATAAAATGACCTAAGCATGCCTAGTTGAAATGTAGACACTACAGACACTTCGCTGAAGTTATCTGAGAAGATTTAAGAGTTTCTTATGTTCTGACTCAGGACTACGCTAATTGGTCCAAGAAAGGTATCACCTCTGTCCACAAACCTCATCTTGCTAACATCCTTAAATTATTCTGACTATAACAACACTGCCTCTGGAATCTCAAGCATACTAGTTTTTTAAACTGTGCCCCTCTATCTATAAAGCAGAATACAGAGAATTACACTTGGAGTCGCACCAGAAGCCAGATTTAAAGCATGGATCCCAGAGGTTTACTTAAGAATAAATGACCTCTTAGAAACAGTTTTCTGATATTCAATCTAAGCTCTTGCAAAAGGTCAAATAATGCTGTGAAAATTTTCCAGGTGGTTGAATTTGTACCATGTCAGCATAAGCTAGGTAGAGCCAAACATCTCTTTGGATCTGATCCAAGTGTTACTGACTTGAGTGGGAACTGGTCTGGACCTTTAATGGTCAAAAAGGGTCTGAAAAGTCCTGCAATGAGAAGGAATACTATCTATTTGGAAGAGATTAATCACTATTAAAATAAGCAGGCGTATTACTTTAGTTACCACTCCATATTAGAACATCAATGTTAAAACCAAACCAAAACAAACCCTAAAACCCAACAAGAATAAACTCTTACTCCACCAAAGACAACAGAAGTTTTGCTGCTCACTTTAATGAGGCTGAGATTTTACTGTATGACTTGGCAATGACGAAAACTACAACTCTTAAAAGACAAATGAATTCTGCTTTGATGCACTATGTAAAACATAACTCAGTCTGTGTACATTTAGACAAGTCGTGCATATTGCATTTTGGGTACAGGTTTGTACTTGACTTTAACCCTACAGTTAAGATCTAAATGTTCACATATGGGATCCCAGATAGAGAGGATGACGCTCCCTCATTTCTCTTGCATTCAGCTTGCCATGCTGTTTTGTTCATTCACTCTTCTTGGCCTCATATACGAGGTGTGGTGAGTTGTTGCATCACAGTGAAGGCCAATGAGCTGCCTCTGACACACTGGGTCCTGAAGGGAATGAGAGACTTCAAGTGCCTGGAGTACAAGGTATTTCACAAGAAGATGTAGACTCCTCCCTTTTAATGCAGGAAACAATAATTTTATGCTCAGAATGGGACCTGTTACATAAGGCTACAGAGAAACAGGATGGCAGGTGCTTTCTGCTGCATGTTCCATCATCCTGGTCCTGTCCCTGTCCAGATTGAGGACCTGTCCGGAACATGCTGTGGTTGCCTTCCAACCAGCAGGCTCATTTTCTTTCTTTGGAAGCCTCAAAATATGGGAGGTACATATAAAGAAAATTATGAGTTCCTGGGTCTTGTGACATGGAGTTAAGAGTATCGGTGGGATGCACATCAAAGAACTGGGAAAAGCTCTAAGACTGTATCAGCACTAAATAGTGAACTGTATGTGGGAATATCTGGGAGAGCTCGCTGGGTTAGCCCAGACACATACCAGTGACCATGCTAACAATTCAGCTGTACAGATGACTGAGTTTTGCTGCCCAGGAACATTCCCTGGCACTTACTCATTTATTAGTGCAGACATCGCCTAAGGACTTCAGTCATTGAGCAGAAACCCTTTGTGTGAGACGCTGTCCAGGCGCGTAAGAAAACACAACCCCTTTGTGACCAACAGGTTCGCGAGGGAGCCAAAAATATAAATTTCATTTCAGTTCCTAATGCCTACTGATTCCATGTGCAGGTGCTTTGTGAAACTCTTAAGCACTCACTAAAAGCTGAAAAAGGCACATTGGGTCCTGAAAGAAAAATGTGGAGAAAGCAGATACCCAAGAATAACCCTAAATACAGCTCCTGTGTTTCCAAAACAAATAACAAACCTTGCATATCCCAGGAAACATGGCTTGCTGAATAACAAGATTTTTCCCACCCCCTCCTCTCCCATATTTCCAAGGACAAGTGATGAAACAAAACAAAGAGGAGGAAAGAATGCTGCACATTATTGAGGGATTTGAGAGGAGAGGGAGACAAAAAAGCCTGAGGTCTTACAGCCATTACAAGTGTATCATGTTCCTTTCTACAAGAAGCAGTAGCAGCTTTTTTACCAGCCTTCCTTAATTTCTTTCAATAAATTCAGATTTACACCTATTAGAGAAAGAAATAGACAGCTTTTTTTTCTGGACATGCTGTTTGCAATATAAAAATGTAAATATTATTTTACAATTAAAAGATAGTTGTAACCTAACAAAAGAAGGGAGGGATCTGCACTAATACATATGTGAAACTTGTAGATTCTGTAAACAGGAGGGAGGCTGAAAAATGGAAAATTAAAACAATGGAAAGAAACTGAAACTTCGGCCAAAAATGATCTCTCTAAGACTACAATTATTAAATGATACATTAAGATATTTTCTAGAAAATGAAAAAAAAGTGAGGAAAAGTCACCCAAAAAAGCCAGCACAGCCATTTCATGCTAACTAACGGCCATGCCAGCATCCTTTGAGTCTTTCAAATCCTCCTATGTAGGTAATTTGCAATCTTTCACCTGAAGCCGAGTAGAAAAATAGAGCAGTAGGAAGGAAAAAACGCTTTGAAGGATGTTCTTAAATGAGAAATCAAAACTGCAAGGAAAGGAATGGGGGCAAAAGATTGTAATCGATAAGTGACAGTTCAGTGCCTTAATTCTAGTGAAGGTAGTGGTAGAAAAAGAATAGATCGTACACGTGTAATCACTGGAGATTCTCCCTTTTCCTCATGTAATAGGAGCAGCCACACTGAAGTTCCTGGGCAGATACATTAATGGACATAAAAAATTACACTCTGGCATCTGTATAATCTTTGCCTGCAGGCAAGCACTCGTTCTGCTGACTCCCTAAGCTGGCCTGATGTGAACCTCTACCAACTGCCAAGCTGAGTAACCACCACTAACCTGAAAGTTCACTTTGAGCCCCCTGCCTTCCAGCTGAGCTCATAACCAAACACTGCATCAGGACATTTACAAGCTGCGAGCAAGTTCAGGCCATGCTGGCATCCATGTCTGAAGGGCTGGGTGTAGGTACCCATGCAGAAGTTCTCCACGGGAACAGTAAGCCATCTAAACCATGCACGTGAAATACCTTATTTTGTAGACAGCCAAAAACATTAAGTGCATTATGTGCTGATAGCACCTGCAGAATTAAAATAGAATGCCAAGTAATTTCTTATGAATACAGAGCAAGCGACCACCAATAATTTTGAAGTCAGATTCTTGAGGTTCCATGAAGTGTGACCTTGTCCACTAGGCAAGGATCTTTTCCACATTTTTGACAGCATAGAGAGGATTTGAACTGGTTATATAGATGTTTAAATCCTTGTATCCTGTTACCCCAGAATCTCAGCGGTCCTGTGTGATCCTCAGGGAATGGCTCTGGGGAAGGTTCAAGAAAACTGCCTTCACTTTTCAAGTGTGAATGTACTGGAGGAGGCAACAATTCTTAACCTTCTCATTGCCTCACCCTCACACTTCACCGCAGTGTTGCTTGTTTGAGGTTACCAGGACACAATGGACACGCTCATTTGGATCCAGCCTCATGTAACAGAAGTTATTTAAAGATGAACCTTGAACAGCTTTCTGACTGAAGTTCTTTATACTTACCTGCTGAAACCAGAGTCCTAAGACAGCCAACCACAAATGCCTATGAAAATTGTTAACTAAAAAAAAAAAGTGCTTTTGAAATCTGCAGCTTGAAATTCAAGGAAGTTTTTAAAGTGGAAACAAAGTATTTCATAAAGTGTTTGAAAATCTCTTCCACAGGGTTTGAAAGCAGGTATTAGGTAGCTTCTCATGTTAAAGGTAATGCAGATAGAACCTGAGGAGCTTTTCAAGACTCGCCATGATTCATTTAGCAAGTTTTTCTATCCACTAGCATTAATTAAACTTTAGCTAGATGAGCCTTGTTTCTGTTACTATTTGCAGACTCTAGCTACGACCTGTCTTGACATCTCCTTTCAGAATATTTTCTGGTTTACCTGTTTTTAACAAGGACAATGTCCATCCCACACAACAGCAGGAAGAGAAGAATCTGTGTTTAACAGGCAAAAATTCCCATAACAAACTTTTGTACAGCACAAAGAAACACTTATGAACCTCACATGCACCTTGACCTGTGGATGACGCTTCTTTCAGTCAGGATCTCGCTGCTGCTTAAATCTCATTCCACAATCTTTTGCACAGCAGCAATTTTCATTTTCTGCAAACCAGCATTTCTCCCTAGTAAAACAACCAACCTTCCGTTAGCAGCGTATCAGCACTCTGGGATTATGAAGATAATGAAAAAGCTGCGACAATAGGCACAGTGGGACCATGCTGCAGAGACACATGGAGCCTGCACTGCACAAAGCCAGCCTCGAGCTACCACGCTGGCAAGAAACTGAAGTTATTGAGTCCACAGGACTCCCGCAATGTTCCAGCGCTCTGGGATACATGAGAAATGACTGACTCCAGCACTGGAGTAAACATGGGCCAGTACATACGGATCACACAGTACCCAGCTACTATGTGCCCGGCAATGCTGACTGGTGCAGAGACTATCATTCTGCAGGGGCCAGCCTTGGTCTGTCCTGGCTCATGAGCTCCAGCTGAGTACCAGCCACACTAGAAAAAGGACCCAGAATGGATCCAGACATCCATCCAGAATGAGCTGCCCATCACTGCAGAACTGCCTCAACACACAGATTTAAACTTCAGCGCTACAGATGCAAAAACTTGATAAGGCGTTTCAATAAACTTACAGAGAAAGTACCATAGAGAGGGGTACTGTTTAAGAAGTACCATCTAGAGTAGTTCATTGAAGTAAAATATCCCACGGAAATACTACCAAAACCAAAAAATCATAAAGTCTACCTAGAAACTGTGAACGAATTGTCAATTAAATACTACCATATAATAAATTTGTAAGTGTTCCTCAGGCCAATTTCTCTCTTCCGGTATTGTGATGTATTTTGACACTTTTTACACTTCTATTGTACAATTCCATATACATTCCCTTTCAGTGTACTCTCAGAGATTATTTTTTCCAACAGTTACATTGTGGTTATAACATGCAGCTAAATTAAACTGTGATAGGAGATCTAATTATTAGGACTAAGTCAAAACTCAGCATTGAGTGAAGTCCAGAGAGTTACGGCTCCCTCCCAAGCCGCATGAGAGTTTATTTCCTATAAAATGCCAACTTTCCTAGAAAACCAAATGGAGACAGGAGGGATGTGGGGAGGATGGAGGTGGGGAAAGGACACCATGATCCTGGAAGCTTCCAGGGCAGGGCTTTGGAAGTGTGCACTGAGCAGTTTATACAGAGTGAAAGACTATCAGCGACTCCTTCAAGTTTTACTTCTAGAAAGCATAGAATCATACAATCATTAAGGTTGGAAACGACTTCTAAGATCACCAAGTCCAACCACCAACCCAACACCACCATGACCACGTGTCCTGAAGTGCCATGTCTACACGTTTTTTTTAACACTTCCAGGGATGGTGACTCCACCTCTTCCCTGGGAAGCCTGTTCCAATGTTTGATCACTCTCTCAGTAAAGAAATTTTCCCTAATACCCAATCTAAACCTCCCCTGGAACAACTTGAGGCCATTTCCTCTGGTCCTATCACTAGTTTCTTGGGAGAAGAGACCAACACCCAGCTCTCTACAACCTCCTTTCAGGTAGTTGTAGAGACCAATGAGGTCTCCCCTCAGCCCCCTCTTCTCCAGACTAAACAGACCCAGTTCCCTAAGCTGCTCCTCATAAGACATGTTCTCCAGACGCCTCACCAGCTTCATTGCCATGCTAGAATCAGTGTGGAGCAAATTTAAGTCCAATGGAAAACTTTGGAGCAAAGAAAACCAGTCTAGCAACAGAGGTATGGAGGGGATCAGACAAACCACTGGTCTCTTACCAGTTTACCAGCAGTAAACTCTTATTTACAACTTTCCCAGGTCAGGACTGGCTGAGTTCTTGGGGAAACGCACATACACTTAAATTTCTCTGACGCTTGTTCCATATCTTTCCCCTTTTTAGAGCTACAGAAAGTCTGCTTTTGCAGAAGAAATGCATTCTTTTCACTGGCACTAGCTGGTATGGCACATTTCATGATTTCAGTCACCTGCTTGCATGGCAGGCCTGTAAGACCAATCCTCAGCTACATCTCCACATGTAGAGCTGAATGTTTCAGGTCACTAATGCCCGTTGGCATCTAGTAGCCCACAGCTATGACCACTTTGCTCAGTTCCAGCAAGCTCTCTCACTGTTAAAAACAGAGTGGCTACATGAAAACAGAGTGGCTGGGAACAGTTCCAGCAACACTCCTAATTCCCAAACTGTGAAGGGAATTGTTTGGGAGACTGTAGATGGTTCAGGCAAAAAGCACGCCAGGGAACCTTCCAACTTGTTACTCACAAACAAAGAATTGGTTAAGGATACAAAAGTCAATGACAGCCTTGTCTGCAGGCACTGTGAGGTTCTGCAGTTCAAAACCCTGAAAGAATGCAGCAAGACGCACAGTAAAATTAGAGCCGCGGACTTCAGGAGAGCAAAGATGGGCTTGTTTAGAGACCTGCTTGGCAGCATCCTGTAGAAGAGCAAGTAAATGAAGGAGAAGAAAATTGCCAAGACGTTTGGACTCAAGGAGTAGTGGTAAGCACTACAAAGTCCAGCTGCAGCTGGTTACCACCACAACCTTCCAGAAATGATACTAGTGCCACCAGTGTTTAATGCATGACATGGATGATGAGGCAGAGCACACCTTTAGCAAGACGGTGGGACCGTTTAATACACTGGAAAGTAGGGCTGCTATTCAGAGGGTAGACTAGAGAAATGGGCCAAATTGAACATGATAAACTTCACCAAAGGCAATTGTGAGGTCTTATGTCTGGGATGGATTAACCCAATGCAACAAGCTGGAGGACAACTGGGTAGAAAGCAGCTTTCTAGGAAGGATCTGAAGGTCCTCAAAGTGAAGAGGACGCAGCAACTTTCCCTTGTGGCAAAGGCCATCAGCCATGTACAACACTGTATCAGCAGGAGTGCTACCAGCAGGTCAAGGGAAGTGATTCCTGCCCTTTAGTGGGCACTGGTGAGACTCTGTTAGGCACATCTGGAGTGCTGTGTCCAGTTCTGGACTGAGCAGGACAAAAAAAAAAAGGATATGGACATACTAGGGCAAGTCCAGAGAGCGCTCAACAGTGCTGGAGCACAAGAAATTAAAGCAGAGATTGAGGAAACTGTGCTTAGTCAGCCTGAAGAAGAGAAAGCTGAGGTGGAGATCTTCCTGTTTTCTACAAAGATCTACTGGAAGGATATAAAGATAACAGAGCCAGACTCATCTCAGATGTGCACAGTGGAAGTTCAAGATGCAATAGGCAGAAGTTGCAACACAGGAAATTCAGATTTGGTTTAAAAAAAAAGTTTCCTCACTGGTGCACACACTGGCCAGAGAATTTGTGGACTCTCTCCTGCTGGAAACTGAAACTTTTCAAATTCAGCCCAAAAATGCCATGAGCAGCATGATGTAGTTGAACCTTCTCTGAGCAGGGGTTTGGTCCAAATGACCAGCAATACGCTGGAGGGAAGGGATGTCATCCAGAGGGACCTTGACAGGCTGGAGAGGTGGGCCCGTACAAACCTCATGAAGTTTAACAAGGCCAAGTGCAAGGTCCTGCACCTGGGTCAGGGCAACCCCAGGCACAAATACAGGTTGGGCAAGCAGTGGACAAGAGAGTAGCCCTGAGGAGAAAGACTTGGGGATGCTGGTTGATAAAAAGCTCAACATGAGCCAGAAATGTGTGGGTGCAGCCCAGAAAGCCAACCATACCCTGGGCTGCATCAAAAGAAGTGTGGCCAGCAGATCAAAAGAGGTGACTCTGCCTCTAGTCTGCTCTTGTAAGACCCCACTTGGAGTACTGTGTCCAGCTCTGGAGCCCCCAACACAAGAAGGACGTGGACCTGTTGGAGAGGGTCCAGAGGTGGGCCACAAAAATGATCGGAGGGCTGGAACACCTCCCCTACGAAGACAGGCTGGAGAATTGGGCTTGTTCAGCCTGGAGCAGAGAAGGCTCAGGGGAGACCTTCTTGTGGCCTTCCAGTATCTGAAGGGGGCCTACAAGAAGGCTGGGGAGGGACTTTTCACAAAGGCCTGCAGTGATAGGATGAGGCATACTGGCTTTAAACTGGAGGAGAGGAGGTTTAGATTGGAAATTAGGAGAAAATTCTTCACTCTGAGGGTGGTGAGATACCGGCCCAGGTTGCCCAGGGAAGCTGTGGATGCTTCATCCCTGGAGGTGTTCAAGGCCAGGCTGGATGGGGCCTCGAGCAGCCTGGTCTAGTGGGAGGTGTCCCTGCCCATGGCAGGGGGTTGGAATTAGATCATCTTAAAGGTCCCTTCCAACCCAAACATTCTATGATTCTATGGCCTATGCAGGTCCCTTTCAGCCCACACAGTTCTATGATTTGATGACTCTGAACATTTTAATCATATAGATGATTGCATTCCAGTACCCAGGAATGTTTCCAGGAGCTGTTTCACTTCCCATTATAAAGGTAGACTCCATTTCCACCTAGAAAATGAAAAAATAAGTATATTTTGGAAGCACAGAAACATGGACAGTTTGAGAGGCAACTTCCTTTGCAAATGATTGGACAGGGATCCAATCATCACTAGCAAACGTGGTAATAAGTTATTGGAAGCCAAGAAAAGAGTTCTTGAGGAAATTTTGAAGGAACTCAATTGTTTATCTTCAATCTTGAGGACTTCCACTATACAAAAAAAGCTTTCAGATATGTAATGCTTCAAGTAGGAAAGGAACAACTATGCCCTTGGACTAGGCAAGGAGTTACATCAAGAAAAACTATAAAAGCTAAACATTTGGAAACCAGAACTCAACACACTCTTGCCTTCCACTAAACCAATTTCTTCAATTATAACAATCTTTTTCAGCTTAACAAATAACATCCTGTGTGACATTGTATCAAACGCTTTACTGAGTTCTGGTAAATTAACTCTATTATCCTTCCTATCCATATATAATTAGTCTTGTACTAGCCTGCAATATATTTTATTTAATTTCATCTAAATATTCTTTCCTACAATTTGTTTTCCTAAAACTTAGTGTTCTTAAAATAGGGTCAGTACATCTACCATTCACCAGTCAAGAAATATCACTCCTATTTGGTAGATTTATTTAAAAGTTACATGGCAAAGGAAAGATTGCCTTTTAGAAACTGAAAGTTCCTTTAGCCTTGGAAAAAATGACTGTAATATTTTCCCCATTCCTTTTATAACATGTTTCGCATCAACTCTACCAATAGGAAATCTCATTTTAAGAGACAGTTTTGTAATTCTTCTTTCAAGCTTCTGACTGAAACGTAGCTTATTTTTTATTGATTAGATTTCACAAATTCATTTCAATCATCTATCTGGTGTTTTGTTTACAAAAAAGTTGAAGAGGAACAGGAAATTAATTTTATGTATTTCAGATCAAATTGCCTGAGTCGGGAAAATGAGAACTTTGCCAATAAATGGAATGGGAAATGGTTATAATACAACAAGGAAGTATAATGGCAAAACAAGAATAGTGGATTACAGCATGACATATTTCAAGAAACAGTAAACAAGATCCTGGAAAAACCTCTAAAAGTTCACAGGAATTAGGAGATGATTAAAAATAAAGCCAGTATTATCGGGACATTGTACATTTTTCTATCATGAAAGATAAAAAGGTTAATAGATAATCTCAACCAACCCACCGGCACTTCTGGATACACAAGGGGAAAGTACTGGGAACAGAAGTGGCAGCTTGCTAAGAAAGAATGCCAACACAGAAGAGAATATGGAAGTAGAAAGTATGGGGAAAAAATTAAATTCAAACAACTTGAAGGTGTCTGAAGAGTAGTTGGACATTATTTCAAAAACACATGAACAGGAAGCAAGGAAACAAGGTAAGTCTCAGTCCACTGCTCCACCACAAAGGAGAGCTACAGTGGATGAATCTGAGAATCCCAAAGCAGTTATAACTGCTGGCATCAGTCTTCATTGACCTTTAATTTAAAAAGGATGATGAAGTGATCCTACCAAAATTAACAGGAGTTTAAAAAGATTAAAGACTAAGTTAGCAAAGATTCACAATTAAAATGCAAAAATAGAGAAATAAAAGGCTACGAAGGGTTTATTTTGGAACAGACACTGCTCAACGTGTCTCATTTTAACTCACACAACGGCCTCAAAAATGGTAGAGCTGAGCCTCTCACAGGTCTTGTTCCACCTGTTGAACATACTTCAGATATTCAAGCTTGTTTCAAGATGGAAGCGCTAATTTTAACGGGATCCTTAGTTGGGTGTTCTGCATGAGCCTTTGACATTTCAGTACCCGTATTGAAATGCATTACAGAGCCCTTCTGCTGTGAAGTGGGAAGAAATTCACAGAAGTTCAAGTAGTCCACTTAGTTGGCCTGAAAGATTAATTTAAACACAACCGATGTATACATTTGAGTGTTACAACACCACTGAGATACGCTGTGCTCTGCGTTTCTATACAGTTGTCTAAATAACCTTTACATAGTAAGTACAATGTGAAGAGGGGCACAGGAGCGACCACGTGCTCATGCTGTAACTCAAAGAACCAGAAACCCTGGGTACAGCTTACCTATTTTGCACTACTTCAGACATCTCAGAATTTCACACCCAGGTTGATGTAAACTGTGCATTAAAATGACTATTTCTCTCTATTGGCTATGAAGGGACCTTTGGGTAGCTCCAGTGGCCTAATTCATTGCATCAACGATGAAGTACATCATGTAAAATGCACTGCAAGCTGTTTTTTTTAAGCAAAGTGATTACAAAAGTGATGTCCAGTGATGATGAAAGTTCAGATCAGAGAATGGCTTTTTGAAGACACCCATGATTGGTTTAGCTCTGCACATTATGACTGTATTACCATTTAAACCACTATAACTCTGTGATATTTTCAGGCTGAATAGGTATCGCTCTTCTACGAATTTTTCATTTCCCCTCAAAACAGCGTTTCAGCATCTTTGAGCAGTTCATCAAATGATACATTACCATTGCCACATACACTTCCCCTTGTTCATAGCCCAGTTATTTGACAACTGTTGCAGATCTGTCAAGTTTCTTAAACTGAGCATGACATTGACACCTTGACTCCATTCTCAGGCTCCTCCCAGGCACTGGCCAACGAGGTCACTGACCTCAGAAGTCTGTGGGGTCTCTGCCTCTTCCAGATCCAACATCCCTGAAATGTCAATTTTATCTCTGATGCTTTCCAAGAGGCTCATTTAGCAATGCTGTACCCGATATCGTAACAGGGGAACCAACAAAGCTTTTGCCCAAGTATTACACTGGGCATATGGTGGGTCTGGGTCTTCCCAACATAAGTAATCGGATCCACATCAGCCTTGGGAAGGAGAAGTAGGACCTATTTTAATTGAAAATTGCCCCAGTTTCTGTGCAATGTGCAGTAAATATTGTAAACTTTAAACAAATGACAAATGTGGAAAGATGCTTTCACACAGCATATAATTAATTACTCCATTTCCCAGTATCATGTTGAGTGAGATGATGCCTTCAGGCACTAACCAAGAATTTTGGTCATACTGAAATGTACATTTTAGAATAAAGACAGTATAGAATAAAGAAAGCATCTGCCTCACTAACTTTACCCTACAATAAGGATCTCAAGAGTATCCACTTGCCCTGAGCTGAAAAGCTTCACCTATTCTAGAAAACCAAATAATGACTTCTACCTGGTTCAGAAAACCCCCAAGTCAAAATTAGATCAACTCACTGTATAGAAACCCACAAGGAAAGCTCACAGCTCATAAGTGTACTACATGTATCTTGAGATGTAACATCAAAATAGAGAATGTTTCAGTGTCGTTCACATTTGAAGGTCACCATTAAGTTCGCTTGAAGTTATTAGACTTGTAACCAAAAAAATACAGTGAAGTGAGTACTGTACTTCTGACAGACGAGTACTTACAATTTTCAGATCCTGGATACAGTTTGACATAATGTACACAAAAAATACTGCCATGATCATGCACAGCCAACTTTATCAAACCTTGAAGTTCACTTTTGCTAATTCTTTTAAGCCTCAAAATCAGAAATCTCATCAACTCAGTGTCAGATACAAACAATTAAAGAAATTTATTTTCACAATAGTTATAGTTGCCCATACAATAAGTTCTTCATTCTAGAAGTGATGTTCCAATATAAACATCCATAATCAGAAAGAAAGATCTTCATTTTAAAACAAATTCACTATTTGGAGCGCTTTGCATGCCTGAAAAAATGGCTTTTTAAAGTTCATAATAATTTGGTCTTCAAATGTTTCTCAGTGTTGCCCACCTATATAAGATTTGTTCAAACACTGCTCCCTTCCCCAATCAATGCCATAAAAAAGGGTGATCTCTAGATGGTGTAAGCTGTTACAAAACATATATAGGGTGGGCATCAGGAAGATGGGGCCAGTCTCTTTTCAGTGGTGCCCAGTGATAGGACAAGGGGCAATGGACACAAACTGGAACACAGGAAGTTCCACCTCAACATGAGGAGAAACTTCTTTACCGTGACGGTGACAGAGCACTGGACCAGGATGCCCAGACAGGTTGTGGAGTCTCCTTCTCTGGAGACTTTCAAGACCCATTTGGACATGTTCCTGTGTGGCCTGCTCTGCATGAGCCTGTTCTGGCAGGGGGGTTGGACTAGATGATCTCCAGAGGTCCCTTCCAGCCCCTACCAGTCTACAATTCTGTGAAAACCACTGATCTTTTCCCAGTTATATTGATATGCATAAACATCCCATTATCCCACAAGATTTATCTGTGTCTCACTTAATTGCATATATGACATTGTCTGTACTGCTATCCATAGGAATTGTTTTTGTAAATTGATAGGAACTCTAAAAATAACCATAAAGATGCATTAAAGGAAGTGGATCACAGTAAAGTCTTTTTTTTTGTAGTTTTGCAGACTACAAATCATTCAGTGACACTTAACAGCTGAAAATGCAAATTGTTATAAGCGCTCAACCCAAAGCACAGCACCCCTCACAACACACACACACAAAAGGCAGTTTAATCAGTAGGAACGCAAGTCATCCAGGTAATCAGGAATTCCCACAGACTTTCAGTCTACGCAATGAAAAGACAACTGACAAATTGCTGGAGGAGAAGTGCAGAAAACATATTGCATGTTTTATAACTAGGAAGTACAGCAATACCTGGTCAAATCCAGTTCACCTGCACTAAAACTGAAGAGATGCTGGTTGGCTAAATTAAGCTGAAATTACTTCTCTGTAACATAGCACACAAATTTTAGGGCGGCTTCAGGAGAGCTACGCTAGCACTAGTGTTCCCATCTTCACTGTCTGTCAGCTGTAAGAACAGCTGAAGTTCTGCCAGCAGAAACTTCAACAGCTTGACTGCCGCCAAGATACAGTCTATGTTTTTAAACACTTCCCCAGATATATTTAGGTTTGGGTTTTAGTGCTTATGTACTCTCATTTGCTCTTCTAAATTAAATGAGTGGTCACATTTTTTTCCTGTAGTCAGTAGTCCACATTTTCAAGTTCTTGGTCTTCAGCTAGGCATGAAACGTGATTCTCTCCACTGTCACCACTCCTCACTGCTGACATGTTTCAGTTCTCTCAGGTAGCAAAAGGAAAGCACCAAATTAGAATTGAATCAGAATTGTCAGGGTTGGAAGGGACCTTATAAAACATATAGTTCCAAGCCCTCTGCCATGGGCAGGGATATCTCCCGCTAGATCAGGTTGCTCAGAGCCCCATCCAGCCTGGCCTTAAAAACTGCCAGGGATGGGGCTTCCACCATCTCTCTGGGCAACCTGTGTCAGTGTCTCACCACCCTCATGGTGAAGAACTTCCTCCTAACATCTAGTCTGAATCTAGCCACCTCTAGTTTTGATCCATTCCCCCTAGTCCTACCACTGCCCGACATCCTAAAAAGTCCCTCCCCAGCTTTCTTGTAGGCCCCCTTAAGATACTGGAAGGCCACAAGAAGGTCTCCTCGGAGCCTTCTCTTCTCCAGACTGAATAACCCCAACTGTCTCAGTCTGTCTTCACAGGTGTCATTCTAATGCCTTACAGTTGATAAACTCTCTTAGCAGATAAAGTCCTACTGCTCATCTACGCCAAATCATTTTTCAATCTTTATTTATGCAAATTAACTCATAAGTGGTTTTATCCCCTTTTCAACCTGCAAAACTGGCAAGTGCTTTAAAGCCTTATAACATGTTTTATAAAACCCACATAGAGAAACAGATTAGTTTGATATATTTAGAGAAACAGATTAGTTTGATATATTTATAATACCTCTCTGCCTACTCATCCTTCTAATATACCAAATGAGTATTGTTCCCTAATGTTAAATACTGGAACTTGAGTTTTTATGTTTTGCAAGTCTTCTAACTCATATTATTATCAGCTCAATTAAATGAGTCATTAATGTTCAAATAAATATGGAAAACTTAATTTATTGCTTCCCAATGTAATCAACCATAAAACCATAACAATAACCATATAATAATACATTAACAAACACATAATACATACAAATATATATATAAACACATAATATATAACTATAAACAATAATAAACCATAGAATAAAAAATAAATATCAGCATAATTTGAATTATTTAAAAGCACTGAATGCCAGAATGCTGTTCAGGAATGTGATGTAAAATTACACTAGGAAAATTAAAAGTTATTCTAATATATTTTAAAGTTGGTGGGTTTTTTTTTGTCTTTAAGCTTTGTACAATGAAAATATCACACGTGAAACTAGAAAAAAAAAATTTTTGTAGGGGCGTAAGAGTAGTAAAATATCAGAATGGATTCTTTCCATTTCCTCATCCAGAGCTAAGTGTAAGTTCATAAGAGAAGCTCTGTGGTTTTCAGGTCAGAATACACTTTAGTGTCATTAAAGCCATTAAGACTTAGCCACAACAAGCTCAAGGAGGATTCTTCAGTGTCTGTTCAACCTCACAGGTAGGCTTTGATCATTTACATTTTCATATTAGTTCTGCTGCTCCCTCAACCTTTTGTGTGCAGATGAGTTCGAAAGCAAAAGGAGGTTCCACAGAGCTACAGTTTAAGCACATAAAATAGCATTTTCTCAAAACAAATCGTTGTCAAGTGCCTTGTAGTCCTCTCATTTATAAACTACTAACAACAACTGTTTCCTGCTTTCCTGGTCAGAAATGAATCACTGAGGTTTGAAAGGAGCCCCCATACTCCGAGACAGCCTCAGGAGCGGCAGCAGCTCCTGTAACACTGCCTGCCCCCTTCCCAGGCCTGGCGTTTTGCCTCCCCAGACACAAAGGTCTCTCTGGCTGGTATCTCTGAGTAGGTGGAAACTGGGCACACCAGAGGGACAACTGTGATACTCTCTATTTTAACATCTGCTTTACAAAGCTACTGTTGTTTTTCATAGAATCGTAGAATCATTCAGGTTGGAAAAGACCCTTGGGATCATCGAGTCCAACCATCAACCCTACTCTACAAAGTTCCTCCCTAAACAACATCCCCCAACACCACATCTAAACGACCCTGAAACCCCTCCAGGGATGGTGACTCAACCCCCTCCCTGGGCAGCCTATGCCAGTA
>VZZY01013678.1:105448-121864 GCA_013400335.1 Eurystomus gularis
CTGGAGCGGGTGCAGAGAAGGGCAATGAAGCTGGTGAAAGGGCGGAAGAGCATGCCCTATGAAGAGCGGCTGAGGGAACTGGGTTTGTTTAGTCTGGAGAAGAGGAGACTGAGAGAGGAGACCTTATTGCCCTCTACAACTACCTAAAAGGAGGTTGCAGTGAGGCTGGTGTTGGTCTCTTTTCTCAAATTAGTAATGATAGGACGAGGGGAAATGGCCTCAAGTTGTGTCAGGGGAGGTTTAGATGAGATATTAGGAAGAAATTCTTCACTGAGAGGGTAGTTAGGCACTGGAACAGGCTGCCCAGGGAGGTGGTGGAGTCACCATCCCTGGAGGGGTTTAAAGATGCGGCGCTTGAGGATATGGTGTAGTGATTAAAGAGATGCTAGGACAAAGGTTGGACTTGATGACCCTGGAGGTCCTTTCCAACCATAATGATTCTGTGATTCTGTGATTTGTGACTCATTGCAAATGTACCACTTTGCATCTGCTCCACAGAATGATTAGTTTTGGTCACAATTGCCTCACCTGGGCTGGTCTCCTCACACAGATACCCTCTGAATGTTGCTGCTGGCCAAGGGAGCCACATCATGTATGGAGCACGGGAAAGAGCTCAGCAGAGAGCTGAGACTGTCCTCTATATGGCCAGCCAGGAGGGGTGGGACAAAAGCATTCTGAAATGACTCATGTGTGATTTAGAGTGGCCGCAACAAGCCAACATGAAACATTCTTCCTTCACACATATTGAAAGACTTGGGATGAAAAAGTAAATGGTGAATATTTCTGAGAATGGTGTTGTCAAGACTTCTTTTGAAGAAAAACAAAAATTGAAATTGTAGGTTTTCTAACCATGGAAACAGATACGAAAACAGTAATATTTCACATGAACAGAAATTCCAAACTTACTCAGCTTTCACTTTTACATAGGACTCATGAAAACGGGAACACAGCATTCTTGGAAAAATGAAATTGTTCTGTTTTGTCAAGTCTACAAATTGACATTGCAGAATGGAGGGTTGGGTAGAAGGAGAAAAAAAAACACGCACACACTTGCAGGTTTACTTACAATTTTTGTTACCTAGAAGGTAGAAGTGTGAGGAACGGACAGTCACGCTCTCATGCAGAAATAATCTCTGGGATATGAGGTCAGTCTAGCCACATATCATTTCTCTAGATGTTGCATACGAAAAGTGTCAGGAAGATAGTTTCACTGTCCCTCTCCCTCACGCAGTGATGTTCGGTTCCAGGGCACGACACACACAGCAGCTCCAGCTCGCTTTGTTGTTTTCTAGAAATGATCTAGAATTTTTAGGAAGATGTTGGCTGATGACTGGACATAGGTGACAAAAAAGTCGTTCTTACTTTGTACATCCCTAACTTTCTACGTACCTTTGAAACATTCCTTCCAGTCATGGCACTTTTAGCACCTTGCCTTTTTAGCTACAAGGTATTTAGCAGTCATAATTTGGTATCTACTGCCTCTTACATTCTCAGAACTGGCACTGTTAGGTATACATAGCCACAACAGCTTTCTTTTTCTCTTCCACCTCCTGTCTCAGTCTTGACCGTAGGGGTTACTAAGCAGAGCATGAGATGCTATCAATCATTTACTCTTCAGCCAAGACAGTGGTATCAGTGGGTATCACCGAACACATTCCACCAACGACTCACTCCCTATGTTCAGGACAAATGCTATAAATACAGCAACATGCAAACATGTCCAATGACCACCACAGAAAAATCTCCTTACCTAGTATAACCAGGTGGGATATTACGCTGATAAAGTTGCAACGATCTTGACTGCTTGCTGTCGCAACACAGCAAAGCAGAACATCCCCCAGCAGATAAAGAGGCAGGATCTCAACTCTGCATTGCACACCAAAAGGCCCATCCCACACCTCTTAGGAGCCAGGCAGCAGCACCTGCTGCTGAGTCCCACCAGGAGCTTGCAAAGGAGGATGCACTTGTATTTTCAGGCAGCATTCAGCACTCCAAATCCCATTCCATATTTCTTACAATAAAAAGCAGCTGTACTGTGCCACTGCCCAGGGGCTGCCTGGCTGGTAATTTATACCTGGGGCAACATTCTTCCTCTCCCAGTATAACACTGACACCTTTAAAAGAACTATTGCAGATAAAGAAATTATTCAGAAATTACCTCTCACTCAGAAAAGACACTTTGCTGCTGCATCTCTCGCACAACTCTCCTTCTCCAAAACCATCCTCATGTCTCTAATGAGACTTATCTTTGGCATCGTTCAGGCCTGAGGGGAACATGGTATGCTAGCCTATGACTAGTAGCGGGCAGGATCCTTCCTCAAACTCCAGGGACAGTTGCTAGCCACTTGAAACAAAAACCTGTACACACGTAAATGTTTTCTGAATAGAGGAAAACAACTTTGCAGGAACACTCAGGTCACCAAGATATTGAAAATGAAGATTTTCTTTCATTCGTTCCTGAATAGAAAGTGTTCCTGGTTTTTATGCAAATTTTACACAACTAATGCTTTACACTCTTTAAAATATTGCAGAGCAGAATCTTGGTTACAGCTGAGGTGCATTCTCAACTTCAGGCTGTACTAGCCCGCATGCAGACTGCAGAAACATTAAATTCATCAAAGGTGATGTCAATGAGCCACGCACGTAACTCAAGAGGGGAGAACACAATCTGACATCAAAGGATTTTAGTAAACAGCCTTAATTGTAGGAAATTCTATTTTGAGATGAAGTTACACCACTGCTAACAATGTTTCTTTATCCATGACAACCAACTGTAAAGCAGGAAAGAGAAACCGAAATTCTGAAAAATCGCTTTTGATGCTTATGGAATTTATCATTATGATTTACTTAAAAAATAACCAGATTTAATACTTTTGCAAATTTTAAGGAAAGCTTTTCATGAAAATGAAAGATTGCACTCTAGTTGCTTGGCTCAAATTTGAATTTAAGATCAGAAACAAAATTACTTTTGTTAAAAGATAAAGCCATTAGGGTCTAAATGTATATCATGTTCTTTCTGACTCTGTTCGCTAGTGCCATGCAGATGATTACACAATTAGCATGCAAAGTATCCCTCTTAATTCTCTCCTCCCAACAAAAAGTCAATCAAAATATTGTATAGTTCAGTAGGCAAAGGTCAGAAAATCCGTTTAAAGATCCGTATGTCAGAATTTAGCCTCACCTACATTCGCTGCCACTCCTGCCACCTGAGCAGCAGTCTTAGAATAAAAGACTGAAGACCACGAGGGATGAAAGCAGGTAGCAGCAAGATTTCTCACTTTCAACCTCAAATCCCATGTCTAAATCAAAAGCAAAAGACGGTAAAATTCCTCACATCCTTTACCACAGGATATGATAGGACAAGAGGAAATGGCCTCAAGTTGCATCAGGGGAGGTTCAGATTAGATATTAGGAAGAAATTCTTTCCTCAGAGAGTGGCTGGGCACTGGAAGAGGCTGCCCAGGGAGGTGGTAGAGTCACCATCCCTGGAGGTGTTTAAAAAACGAGTAGATGTAGCACTTGAGGCTGTGGTCTAGCAGCTAGAGAGATGTTGGGATGAAGGTTGGACTTGATGATCCTGGAGGTTCTTTCCAACTATAATGATTCTATGATATAGGATTTGAAAACAAACTATGGATGGATGTGGAGTTTCTATCAATCCTGCTATGATTATCCGCAATATGCAATACCTAGAAATCTGATCTAGAAATTCAAGACTCATCAACTCAGGTACATGAAGTAATCAGAAGTTGTCCATACTCAAAACACTAGGATTCCTTCCAAGGTCCTGCACCTTCCTGCATGCATGCATGCTATCTTTGGGGTGATGCCTGGACATGCACTAGCCCTCCCACACTCTACTCAACTTCCAGTAAAAATGAAATCCAGGCAGGAACTGCACCATATCCCCCACACAGTGAGCCCCTCTATCTCCCTCCTCCTTGCTGCCTACCGCTGTGCCTTTTCTGGCCCTCTGGAGATATCAAGACCTGCTTGCTGGGGATAAGAAGTCCTGTCACAGCCAGAGGTCAGAAAAGGCACACAGACACCCAGCAGCACTGCTACTGCTGTACCAGCATCTTCCTCACTGGATGGAAGCATGTCAGAAATTTGAACAAATCTGTACGAACTGAACCTGATTAATGCACAAAGGACAGTCTCTCCATTTGAGGTGTTATCAATGCTCCTACTGATAACTTGGGAAATTTCTTCTGTTTTTCAGGGTTGATATGAAAAATCAATATCATGGAACTCCGAGGTCATTAAAGATCCTCAGACAGCTTTGTGTCTGTCTAGAGCCATTAGCCTTGTGTCTCTGTAGATCCCTGCCTATGTTCTTTTTTACGTTGTCCTGCCTGTTATGTATTAAACACTGTTGCCAATTTTAGGCTGGAAGTGGCTGTGGAGTAAGAAATCCCAGTGTATATTTTATATATCAACTTGTTAGGTAAGATCATTATTATTTTATCATACAAAGCAGTGTGGAAATTTCACTATCACATCAGTTGCTGCTTACCTACCAACGTGGTTACATCAGATGTTGCTAAATGATTAAATAGCTTTCTGACTTAATCCTCTGAAATTATTTTCTGAAAAGAAGTGGAGAACATTAAATTCTACTGCTTCATATCATAAGCAGTGTTCATTCTGCAGATCTTCTGGCGACCCTACTGCTGACTTTTTTCTCAGCAGTGGTCCACAAAATGTTTTAAATAGAATAGACCATATCTTCAGAAACTTGTGTTCAGAAACTAACAGTAAGAGGCTGTTACAGACCCTCAGCCTCACCAGTGTCCACGGGACTCAAACTGTAATGCAGACTGCAGGCCAAACTCTCCAGAGATTTTTGACATTGTGTGGTTTCGTTTTATGATCCATAAATGAGAATACCAACATGAGGCCACACAAAATACCTAGTATCCTTGGAAAGCTTCATCCAATCCCAACTACCTGAAAATGAAGCCATACAAAGTAACTTTTGTAGCACTACTGCACTTTGATCCAATTTTTTCTCAACAGTTGCTACACTTCTTATTTCCAATTTCTACACTTACAGAGAGAGAGAGAAATGGAATCCTGTATTGTAAGGGGAGAAGTGAGACTTGAAGACTTACTTGAGAAAGCTACGAGAGCAGCAGTCTTCAAAAACTATCCTGAGAAATTAATAGGAAACTTATTCTTGAAGGGAGAGGAAAAGAAGAGCTCCAGAGAGGAAGAGTCACTGCTGCTATCCAGCAGCCTGCTCTGTGTATCTGATTTGTTAAGGTAATTTAGAGCAGGACTTAAATGTCTGGATGGAAATTTTAGAAGTTCTACTGCAAATGTCCACAAGTATTTCACTGCACTGGAATTAATTTAATTTTACCTCCCTGGTACCATGGAGCATCTTGATCCTAGACAGAGCCTGAACCCTCTGAGCAACCATCCTAGTCCACGTGCTCCTTCAGGATAGAGGAAAGCAAAAACGAGGTGGTGGACATGGTGCAGGCAGGCCCATGAAGACACAGATTGATCCTTCACTTCAGAACTAAGAGAAGCTCAAGAGTTCTCAGAGCACATGATTTCTCTGACTAACCACCACTAGTATCATACACATTTATATTAACTTCTGAAAAGACTCCTCTCCCACATGTGCCCACTAAAAAGCTCTATAACCTTTAAATCACCATTTCAAAATATTTCTGTACTTAACATATTTGGATCACAGTAGGTTTACTGGAACAAACTATGTAGTAATAAATCTAGCAAGAAAAATATATATGTATATTTAACTCATGTATAATCCAACTAACTTAGCAAGTGCAGATAAAAAACTAGAAATTTCTAGCACATGTGATATTTCCCTAATACATTTTAAAAAACACTTGAAATTGAAAGTCATTTTAGATTAGCTTAAGGAAATACTGCATTAAATCAAAGATTAGCAGAGTAGAACTAAACTAATATGGAAAAATCAATCGCTTCATTGCAAAACAGAAGGGGAAAATGGTTTATAGTTTTCAATCATGAAAAACAGTTGATTACGAACAATTCTCAAATAGGCTTTCTGTGTTTTCTGAAAGGATTACCAAAAAAAAGAATCAATACAACAGTTCTGATCCAACATAAATCACTAAACACGGTTAAAACTCACAGAATGTGACTGTAAATGTTGGCACACACTGCAAATGCTTAGGAAAAAACCCTACAATCCACTATTTTAACTAACACCTGGATCTTTTATGGCACGTGTCAAGTCCCTGTGTGTTGGGGCTTGAGAGTCAACACATCTCTCTCGAGTTCAAGCTGCTCCATGGGGGACAGACGCAGGAACGTGCTGCTAAGGGATCAGACCCATCAGACACTGTCCCTGTCACAAGGCCCCACTCGTAAGTATGCTTCTGCTCCGTGTGACTTGGCATGAGCAAGGGCATGTGGGGAAAGGGCAGGCACTTTCCTGCAGAGAAACAGTCATCAGGACTTTCATGGTGCGAGCCTCAACAGCACAGGCCTTCGAAGCTTCCCAATGCCGGTTTCCAAAGCATCCTCCCACAAACTGTGCCTCAATTAAAAGTATTTCCTGGGTTCACACTGGAAGTACCCCTGTTGCACTCTCCTGCGATGTGCCAGGTGCTGTAGAGGTGGTTTAACCGACGCAATCGGTGGTTTAAAGCACGGCTGTTGTAAGAACCGCTCACTCTGCTGCCAAACACCTGGCGGCTGGAAGGCTGACAGCTGGACTGCGTGTAGTGCACTTCAAGAGCCTTACAAAAAGCACCGCGTATTGGATTACCACCACTTGGCAGGCCTGAGATGTGTACACAGAGTAGGACTAACAAAGTTTAGCAGCCTGACCTGGCTACCTGTTCTAAAAAAGGAGAGAAAAATCATGTCCAGAACAGCTGAAACATGGACACTGCAGGCAAAAGTCTCATAGAAGAGAAAGAAAATGTAAATCACTCCTCAAAGATGAGGGAATCTTCACAGAATCACAGAATGTTAGGAGTTGGAAGGGACCTCGAAAGATCATCAAGTCCAACCCCTTGCCAGAGCAGGATCATCTAGACCAGGTCACACAGTAACACGTCCAGGTGGGTCTTGAATGTCCCCAGGGAAGGAGACTCCACAACCTCTCTGGGCAGCTTGTTCCAGTGCTCTGGAACCCTTACCGTGAAAAAGCTTTTCCTTCTGAAAGGCTTCTAAGCAATCAGCCATCAGTCCTAAATCCAGTCATTGTGCATGACAGGAGAATTCCAGACTGGGCCAGGAGGAAACTACGAACAACCAAGTGTCCATTTGAACTAACACCAGTGCTGACAGAAGATGATGGCAGGAAAGAGACCAGCACTGTAGCCCATGCTGCCGGTCTGCTGGGCACACACCTATTTGCTAGTTAAGCTGACCAGGATGCACGAAAGCAACATTTCAGGAGGAACCAGGACAGCTGTGGCTGTCAAGTCTTTCAACACCTCCTTGGTCTCATGCTAGTTACTGTCCAGCTCCAAGTTAGGCACTGCCTCCTTGCACGTGGTGGGTCCCTATGTGTCATGGTGAAATCAAGGTCCTCTTCTTCTGAAAGCAACAATTCAACAGGCTCCATAGTAGTTTGCCCTTAGTAGTAGCAATTAACCAGTATCTGATTAGAAATACATGAGGTCTCCTGTGCAGCTCAGGGCTGGTCCTGTTTAATATCTTTATCAATGACCTGGATGAGGGGATTGAGTACTCCCCCTGTAAATGTGCAGATGACACAAAATTAAGAGGGAATCTCAATCTGCTTGAGGGTAGGAAGGCTCTGCAGAGGGATCTGGACAGGCTGGAGTGATGGGCTGAGGCCAAATGGATGAGGTTTAACAAGGCCAAGCACCGGATCCTGCCCTTGGGTCACATGCAATGCTCCAGGCTTGGGGAGGAGTGGCTGGAAAGCTGCCTGGTGGAAAATGACCTGTGGGTGTTGGTCAACAGCCGGCTGAACATGAGCCAGCAGTGTGCCCAGGTGGCCAAGAAGGGCAACAGCATCCTGGCCTGGATCAGAAACGGTGTGACCAGCAGGAGCAGGGAGGTGATCGTGCCCCTGTACTCAGCACTCGTGAGACCAGACCTTGCGCATTGTGTCCAGTTTTGGAAACCACAAGATAAGAAAGACACTGAGATGCTGGAACAGGTGCAGAGAAGGGTAATAAAGCTGGTGAGGGGTCTGGAGAATATATTGTATGAGGAGCACCTGAGGGAATTTGGATTGTTTAGTCTGGAGAAGAGGAGGCTGAGGGGAGACCTCATTGCTCTCTACAACTAACTAAAAGGAGGTTGTGGTGAGGCTGGTGCTGACCTCTTCTCCCAGGTAACTAATGAAAGGACAAGAGGTAACAGCCTCAAGTTGTGCTTGGGGAGGTTTAGATTGGATATTAGGAAGAAGTTGTTTACTGAAAGTGATCAGACATTAGAACAGGCTGTGCAGGGAGGTGGTGGAGTCACCATCCCTGGAGGTATTCCAAAAATGGGTAGATGTGGCACTTCAAGACATGGTCTAGGGGTTAGGGAGATGTTTGAAGAAGGTTGGACTAGATGATCCTAGAGGTCTTTTCCAACCATAATGATTCTATGATTCTGTGATTCTGTGACTACAACCTGCCATATGCTCAACTACTGGTGTGCCACAACTCAGCCAAGAGCCAGCCTGTTGGAACAGCCATTAGTGCTGGGTCGGGGGAGCTGCTGCTGGTGGTGGTCATTTACAACTGAGTCAATTTGTAATATAAACCTGCTCAACAACCGGCACGTAACTCAAAAGAATACAAGGTGAAGAATGTAAGAGATGCACTGTTTCATTCAAGACTTGGTAACAAAGGACAAAGTTTCACAGAAATTCTCCAGTCTTTAATATTCTGTAAAACTGCCAGTGCTGTGGCACCAGACCTTGTGATCTGTGCTTCATTTTCTGGGGTATTTTTAAATCCAATTTGCATCAACCATGATCTTTTGGTTCATGAGCTTTCTTCCCTCTCCATGGGAAGGCCTCACAGATACTAAACTTTTTAAAGTCCTCAATTCCTTAATCTCTTCACTAAGGTAAATATTGACATAAAACCCAGTATTTAATCAATTTCTAAGAGCAAAAAGAAGAATTCCAGTCGCATTCTCCCGATCTTACAGTGGGCAAGGTTGATTTTGCTTTTAATTAAAGATGTATAAGTGAGAACATTATCAGCTATGGTATGACTAAGGGCACTACCAAAGGAATATTTGAGCGAAGAGGCAGGCAACACATCCCCTTGGTGATTGATGATTGCTATTATTATTACTGATTGTCATTTTTATGTCATCACTACCATTCCACATTAAAGGAAAGCCGCCCATCCCCAACAAAGCTTTCACCCAGCTAATCCACATTTGCAACACTGCCATTTTCTTTAAATTGCTAACTCTTTTTAAACAAAAGGAAATTACAAGCAACTCTTGCCAAAAACCAGCTATCCACCCTTCCCATGTAGCTTTGAGAGCACGCCTGAAATTACGATTCTTAATATGCAGTTCCTCTGCTACTCTACTTACTTGGGGTTCTTGCACCCAATCTCACATTCCATTTCTTTCCTAGTGCCAAAGATGCCTTTCTTTTTTTTTTTTTTTTAAAGACTGACAAACACTTATTTAGATACATTAGGTTTTGGGGGGACAGTAGAGTTGTGCTGTAAAGCATACTAATGGTACGAAAAAGTGCAGTTGTATAGAAATGGATACAGCATATAAATTCAGATTTTAATTAGTCATCTTCACATTATATTCCATAACTTCTATCTTGCTAAAAATAGCACACTTGATTATGTATTTAAGTTGTCACTGCTAAACAAATAATAACCTTTCTACTGCAAGATAAAAATGTTAATCCATTCCCGAGAAAACTGCATGTAATTTAATTATCACTAAGCTTTTTGTCCACGTTTAATTATCGAAACTTACACTTAAATAATGCTTATCAACGCAAATCCTTTGAGCCTCCTGTTGAGTAGGGTCTGTGTGCGAGCATCTACACATGCACAAACATGATGTAAGACTCATTTAATGCACTTTAAGATTGTAGCCCTTTAAGCCATTGGCTTGTGCTATGTCACAGTTTGAGGTATGAAACCAAGTTATAAAGAATTTCATTAATATAGTTTAGCTGCTAAAATTTTCTTTTACTCCTGTTTGCAGAAATGGGAAGTCTAAATACAGCGTGATGAGGGAGACCCACCACGCCAAGTCACCTTTATTTGAGGATACTGACAGTTGGCAGGAGGTCTTCAAGTAGCCAGTTATTATAATCTTCAGCTTCTGTGGTGGCAAATGCTGCTGGGAGGGTGTTTGACAAAGAACACACTTGGCATTAACATTTCCAGTGAAAAGTATGCCATACATAGCCCACACATTTCTTTATCACTACTCCACCTTCCTCATTCAAATTTAACAAATGACTTAAATTTACATGGAAAGCTTCCAATTTTATAAAATCAGGTCCCACAGGGAAGTGCCTTTCATTCGCCCAGTAACTACGTAAGAGTGATCCACAAATACGCCCTTTTCTTTAGAGCAGGTATAAATAAACCTACAGAAATACTGCAATGGGTCAATCAAAATCGATTGTGAAATATTGGCATAGGAAACCATCATGTATCTGGCCAAAGGAAGTTCACTGTCAAATTAATGAGCGTACTCAGCGAATACAAAAGTGCCCAACAACTACTCCCAGCAAATCCCACACAGGTCTTCACCAAAATTGAACTTATGTCATGCAATGCACCTTTGAGCAGTAATTTCCAGGCTATGTACCAGTTTCTGCGTAAGCTGTTTTTTTTCAAACAGCTTCAAAGCATAAAAACTCAGAATACTGCAAATACAGAATTCCGAGTCTACTGTAGACTACAGAATACTGAATTCCTACAGAATACTGAGTCTGCACCAGGGATGTGCAGGAACAGAGCATGTTGAAGACCACCAAAGCAGCACCAACCCTTGGGTGGTACCTGCACTTTATGGACAGAGCAAGAGTAATACTCACTAGCAACAGACCACAGCTCGCCAAGGTGAAATAAATATTGCTGGCCTGCTTTGCAGCTCTTTTAAAAAGAAAAATCTATTGAATGCCTGACTCAAAAAAAAAACCCCATGGTTACGTTTTTCTTTTTCATCATTTCTGAGGAGGCAGGAAACAACAGACCACATGACCAATGTTTGGTTTTTTTACTAATTAACCTGCCAGGCTGAAGTATCAAAATAAATATATTTCCTTTTTATTTAAGATAAAACACTTATTTGCTCTTCTTCATTCAGATTTAAAAAAAATATTTAGAGTAAAAAAAAGAAAAAACTGAACATTCAGTGGACCTTTAGCTCAAAGTGAAACATTCTCTCCTAGATACTTGCAGGAAATGCAGAAGGAACTAAAAGCTGCATTTTCTGGGGCTTTGTAATAATGATGATGTTCTTTTACCCAACACTTTGAGGATTAAATACAGTCACACAGAACGTGAGAGATCCAGACATGATTTTTTTTCTCCTGTGCCCAATAGAAAGTAGACCCATTAGTCCTAACTCATAGGAAAGAGTTCCTTCCACCAGGCTATAAAAGGAAACTGCTTCCCTTCATACTAACTCTTTTATCTTTTTGCCATCAACAAAACCACTGCAACATATTTTCAGAGGACAGAGCATCTCAGCGAAGAGACTAGCAATCCAAAACACAGCTGCCACATTGCACAGTACTCCCTGAAGAGATTATGTCTAATGAAGAGTGTGCAAGATAATTTTACAGGTCATTTCAAGCAAGATAGTTGAGGCTAGAGATAAAAAATGATGCTACACCAATAGCAGAAGCTGTTATACTGCAGGTAGGAAAGAAATTATTAAACATATTTTTTAACAAAGTTTTAAAGTATGTATTGGGTTTGATAGTGCTGAGAAACACTTGATCTGAAAACTACACAAGCTGAGGAATAATCCATGCCTCAAGGCAGTTATGCGCATCAAGAACCCTCTTATCCCCTGTTTTCATCTGATTTCATCTGATTGTGTGCCTCATTTACTTTACAACCGATGTTTTAATGCATAATTATCCTTCCTCACGTGTATAAGAAAACATATTTCTTTTTCACGGTACAAAATATTTCAAAGTATAAATAAACCACATAACCAGATGTCTGACTGAATTAGCGTATTCTCCCTCGCTTGGTATGCTGACAATCTGTTCTTCAATAACATTTTTCCAGCAGGGAAGTTTACAAACGAGTACTATCACTTTCAAATCCCACTGCACATCAGCACTCAGATTTGGGGTTAGACCTTAAAATGCACTTTCCGTCCTGTTTTAAATTACAAAACCAGGCTCTTTGCCAATTAAATACTTGCACAAGTGGAGAAAAAAAAAAACAAACCACATTTTTATATTTCAGGAGGCAATCTAAGATGTATGTTGCACTGTATTTTTTGATACATTAGGGGCAAGGCTTGATGACTAGGTGGAAGAAGACCACTAGGAAAAAGTGTTTAGTTGCATATGACTTCTAATATACAATTACTAAATTCTTTAAAAGTGGCCTCATCGTTTGGAAACCATTTAATTACAAATTCTGCAAATTGCCTGAAGTGTGTTTCTTCCTACCAAAGGTTCTGATTTCAAAAGAAAAGCAAGATTTTTCAGTACAAAATCCCATTAGAATTTCATTTTGCACAATACTGCAAATAAAGGTAGAAGTCTTCTACCCGCTTACTGCCAGAATTCTGTGTGAATCTACTTGGCAGGGCTGATGAGCCCAAGGTACCTTGCTGAAGTCAAAGTAACTTGGTGAAAGCAAAGGCAGCAGCTACCTGGGACACAGTAAAGCTGCTCTTCAGAGAGGTACTGAATTCTGAGGCACGTTGTTAAGCACAAGTATCAAAACTCAAAGAAAGCCTCAAATATATAAGCCTGTCAGGTCTCTTGCTCCTCAGAGTCAGTTAACATTGACTGTATTGAGTGCCATATTTCAGTATTTTCCCAATTTAGAGGTAATTTAATATTTAAGCACGCTATACTGTCTCAGCCTGAACGTCACAGAACAACCCAACAAGCGCTGCTGAACTCACCAACGTGACATCAAGACAGATGAGTTGATCACTGACAATTACTCTGATTTTTAATGTGACCATGCTATTTTACAATTAATAAATCTTCCAAAAAATCAGCTAGGAGGGAAAAAAAAAAAAAGGCAAACTCAGTGTCTTTTATTATACAGACAATTATTTGCTGTTATAAAGGGACTGTTTGTCAAGGTTCAGGAGTAACACCACTGAACTGAAGTTGCAGTTTGATGGATTAGGGCTTTAGCTACAAATACAAGAAATAGTTCTCTTAAAATGGCTATTTTAGGATCCAGCCACTACTTAGAGGAAGTCACAAAACAACACATGAAAATCATAGTATCATTATAGTTGGAAAGGACCTCCAGGATCATCAAGTCCAACCTTCATCCCAACATCTCTCTAGCCACTAGACCATAGCCTCAAGTGCTACAGCCACTCGTTTTTTAAACACCTCCAGGGATGGTGACTCCACCACCTCCCTGGGCAGCCTGTTCCAGTGCCCAACCACTCTCTGAGGAAAGAATTTCTTCCTAATATCTAATCTAAACCTCCCCTGATGCAACTTGAGGCCATTTCCTCTCGCCCTATCATTAGTAATTTGGGAGAAGAGACCAACACCAGCCTCGCTACAACCTCCTTAGGTAGCTGTAGAGAGCAATGAGGTCTCCTCTCAGTCTCCTCTTCTCCAGACTAAAGAGCTCCAGTTCCCTCAGCCGCTCTTCATAAGGCATGCTTTCCAGACCCCTCACCAGCTTCGTTGCCCTTAAAAAAACACGTTCTACAAATAACACACCCAGTAGCATCAGCATAAGCACTAAATCACCACTTGAGGTGAACTGTTCCTTGGTATCAGACTACTTGTCAAGCGACCGTCACGTGCCATATTGCACCAGTACGTGTGTTACCCTCGGTCATGTTTAACAGGAGACACGCTTCAGCTTTTTTTGGACATCAGCTGCACTCTGCGTTACTGATCTGCACTCATCACCACCACACAAGATGTTCCTGGGGCATTTCTGCACGTGCAAATGATGCTGATCATTTTCCACTTAGTTTGAAAAAAAAATTAAAAAAACCCCAAACAACCCTTAGCAATGGGATATACCAAGAAATACTCTAAGTGACAGGTAAGTAGCTTTAGTTAAAACATTTTAATACATCAGCTGATGTAATCTGAAGGGTTATTTTCCTGTGTTTGTATTTAAGGACAGACAAAAGATTCGATCTCAAGGGACATGTAGCTCTGTCTCAATGGACAGACCCACAGACCCTATAGTTTAGGCTCATAATCCAATGGACACCAAAGATTCATACAAGGACTCTCATGGAAAAACACAGCACCTAACAGCACGACCAGGTCCCTGAGCTGCCACATCTCCAGAAGAGTAGCCAAGGAATAAACACTGACCAAGCACATATGCACAGACAGGTAAGGCACACACGTGGAGTCCATGTGGATTCACAGCACACGGAATACCAATTTTACATAATTTACCTGTCAGGATGCCCTCCATCAGCAGTATCCTCGGGATCTCTAGAGACCTTACGACTCGACAGATAAAACCTAAGATTCACATAATACTCTCTTACCATAACAACATCAAGAAATACTACTGTATTTGAAAAATCCTCAAATGACCAGAGAAAAGTATTGTTACTGCATGTACATGACAAAGGTTATAAACAGTATATCCTAAACATGGGCCATCTGATTACGTTCCTGGCCATGTGAAGGCCACTGGTAAAACGAGGAGCCTATACTCACTGCATTCACCCCTGCTAGCCAAAGAAGTCCTTGCAGCGGTTACATGCAGGCATTGTCTACAGGTGCCTGTGACATGGCTCCTTTCTACATCCAGAGAAGCCCCAAAGGACAGCTTCCCCACACCTAATACGCATCTAAAAACCAAGCACTGCCCACTAAAGCCCCCTTTTCAGTAGTGATTATATAAATTTGAGAAGGGACACGTGCCTCAAATTTATACACACCACACTTATCAAGTAGCTTCTGTCTATTCTCTCAAAGACTGATGGAAACGCCTTCCACCAGGGAGGGTCTCCAGGGTCCTGGACCTACCTGTACCACAGAATCAGTCATGTCATTGACATGACATTAACTGGAGATAAATTCCTGCATTTAGTGCTACCCTAGTTCTACAAAGCGACTCAACTAGGATGTAGGCTTTCCTTATTGCCCCTGTGAGTTGATGAGAGGTGATCTCCATGCTTGTGTGCTGGACCAAGAGCTACTAGCACAGGCTTATACTGCTGAAGTAAAAACATCAGCACTCCATAGACCTTGCAGGCTTTGTTTTAAGGGACGCTTTGCATCACTTAATGCAAAATATATCCCGTCATAAGCTACACAACCAATCTGAACGAGTACACAGCAAAGGAACTTCAGAATTGCCATATTAGTTCACAGCTGAAGTTCACCAGTCAGAACTAGTCTCCGAACTAACCACCACAAGGTTCTTCTTCGGAAAGCATTCGTAAGACTGATGCATTCAAACATTTTGAGATAGGGTTTCAGTCCAATGTTTTTATAGCTATGTGACTACAGTAGTCTACAAAGACACTCAGGAATAGGCACACAGCAGTGAATTCTGGAAATGCTGGTTGTTCTTAACCAAGTTTATAAATAATCAAACACTGTGAGCATCGCCAGTTTCCTTGCCATTATTCCTTTCCTCTATCCAGGCAGCTGGCAAAGTGACCATTAAGTCCCTCACGCATAAAACAGCAAAAAACTACGAGAGGTTAATAACTGGAATTTACCAGTTAAGCAACAAAACACAATTTGTACAAAAGGAAACAGGCATCTCCGGAAATCACCTGAGGTTCCAGGACTCATCTTGCGTGTCTTAATACCCATTTTCCCCCTCTGTGGGACGGCTTCTCCTCAGGAGCATTAACAAGCCGCAATTACAGGAGTCGTGCTGACAACACATAACCAGAGGGACGCTGCCAACTCTGAACGTCGGTTGACCTGGATGTTAAAAACCGCGGTTCCTAGAACCTTGACAATTTCTACTTCATTCCGTTTGCTCTCACACCCTCCTCCACAGGCTAGCTCCCCGGCAAAACTTGGCGAACGCGATTCCACGAGGCTACGGCGCTTTGAGAAACGGGAGTGATGAAGGGACTGTGGTTTTACGAGCACCCCTGTAACGGGCAGGCTCTCTGCGGGAGCGACCGGCCGTAGGAGTTGAAATGCCGGCGTGAAGCCCACCGGACACCGGCGGTTTTCGGCACGCCCGCCTCCCGCCTCCTCCCCGCAGCCCGCCGAGGCCGCCCCTCGCCCCCCGGCAGCGGGGCGGGTGTCGCCAGGAGCCCTCGGGG
>VZZY01013678.1:122468-150121 GCA_013400335.1 Eurystomus gularis
GGCTTCGGGCTGTCAGCGCCCGCCCCGGCGGCACCGTCTCACCTGCGCTGGCGCGGTGCAGGCCCCCGAGCAGAGGTGAGCGCTCCTGTGCCCCCAGACAGCCCCCAGAAGAGGGGCTCTGTTCTCCAGAGGACCTCGGCGGGGGCGGCTCTCCCGGCCCCGGGCCTGGAGCGCCCGGCGGGGCCCCCCCTCGGGCCCGTGTCCGCCTGCAAACGCCGATTCCCCACCTCTAACTGTTTCTGGTAAAAACAGGGGCAAAATATCACCTTTCCTAGAAACAAACAAACAAAACCCACCAAAAAATGGTTCTGCGGTAATAGCAGCAAAACGCAGTCCACGTGCGTTTCTCGGTGCTGCTTCACTGGCAGCGCTTTGTTTGATGATATTCTTATTTTGCTTGTGTGGATTGTAACGGCTTAAATAGACTGGAATAATGACGAACTTTCCTAGCAAAAAGTGTAAGGCGCTGGAGGAATAACATAGGACCTGTAGGCATCTTTCACGTTCAGCAGTGTAAGCTTCCCGTTTCGTAAGGGCATCGTTACAACTAAATATTGTACATTGTTCAAAACAAGCGCATCCAGACAAAATCTCTCCCTCGGCCCCAGTCGTGCTCACGTACTGAAGCTGTCACTCGTGCATCTATTTGTGTAGCGCGCAGCCCTTCACTCTTCAGGCATGGACACCTTCCCCCAGTTCGGTGATATGCTGGGAAAGGAGCTGGGCACACCCAGCACAACCGGTCACGAAGTGTGCAGGCGGGTTGACAGCACCCGTGCTCTCCACCAGCCTTTGCCAGAGCGTGGCTTTAATGACTGGGGAAGACTGAGAAGGGATCTAATGACTGTGGATCAATAGATGAGGGCTGGGTGTCAAGAAGAAAGAGGCAACCTCTTTTCACTTGTGCCTTGCCATAGGACAAGGGGCAATGGATGCAAGCTAGAGCACAGGAAGTTCCACCTCAACATGAAAAGGAACTTCTTTCCTGGGAGGGTGACAGAGCACTGGAACAGGCTCCCCAGAGAGCTGGTGGACTCTCCTTCTCTGGAGACTTTCCAGACCCATCTGGATGCATTCCTGTGTAACCTGCCCTAGATTCTATGGTCCTGCTTGGCAGGGGGGTTGGACTTGATGATCTCCATATGTCCATTCCAACCCCTAACGTTCTATGATTCTATGATTCTATGACTGCCTGAGCTGCCACCACTTGTTTCACCTCCTGAACTGCAAGAGGAGGAGGTCTATAAAGAGATCCACTGTCCCTGAAGTTACAGTAGTATTTACATGGTCTTTAGATGAGGTTCGGAGATACCTGCGGCCAAAGGTAATTCCGTAGTTGCTCAAAGTTTCTGAGATTTCTTTTGCCCTCATAATTTCCATCCCTACGTGCTTGTCAAGCACAAATTTCCTCTAGGAAACCACCTCAGTACGGTGCAGTTTCATTTAACTTCCTCAAGGACTGATAAGAATTGGTAAGTTGAAGAGCTGCATGATTTTTCATAAACATTGGGCAGAACAAGTCATAGGAACCGAAAATTTTCATCATCCTTGAAAAAGATGTGGAGCTGAAGTTCTGAGTCTTTACAACTTGATTTAGATATGCAAAAAACCAAACCAAACAAAGTGTCTTTCAATGTCCTATAGCAACTGTCTACTCTCCATTGACTGGTTACAGAATGAAAACACGGAGCACTGTGGGGGTGGGCCAAACTTCTGAAAGCAGTGGATGTTCCAGGAGCCAGAAGATGATAGAAATCCCGGCTAAAGGTGGTGCGTCCTGTCGCACTTATGGTCCTTTGGATGCATTTTTGTCAGAATGGTTCAGGATGTAGGAGAAGTGAACTTGTATCTATTTTCTTATTTGAGTCATGGCCTAGGGATGCTGATTCGTTCTGCAACCATCTGAAGGCTAGTGAGATTACAGAGAGTTACTTTGGGTGGCAAGATGCTGGGACGAAGAAGCAAGGAGGGGTCCTTTCCTTCTGTGTAAGACAAGAAAAGAGATTCCCATAAGAGAGTTTAACTATTACTTTATTCATTACACTTCTTGCAGGCCTTTCCAACACCAAAATGAAATTTTTAGATTATTCTGGCTTTGCTAATGACCTGGTGTTTCTGTTTCAATGCTAAACAGCATACGCTATTTTTTTAATTAATTAGCCATTGTTGATATTTATACAGTGTTTCATTAGACATTTAAATTGCAAATCAAATTACAGTGAAATTGCTGTATGTGTTCTAGAGAAAAGTCACTGATCTTCACTGGAGTCTTTCCCATCCAGATAGATATTTTAAATGAGAATGAATACAGAACTAGACAAAAAAACTGGTTTTTTTCTGAGTCTTTATTTGACTTGTGCACATTATTTGTATTCATCATTTTGAAACAAAAAATCTACAACCCTGACTGATGATACAGAAATTGCAGTATTTCCCTGCTTAATATTTGCCTTACGTGCACCCTTTTTATTACTTAATCTGAAATTTATTACTCAGTCTGAAACTCTTAATCAGAAAATACATCTGTCTTCTCAGGTAAAAAGAACTGATGTGTTTAGTGTGAGGTGAAAGTGCCAGTTTAGAACTGGCTTAATTGGTTTTATTACAGACGGAAAGTTACAAACTCTTCCATCATCGTTCGCTCGATCAAGTGTAGTGACTGAGATATTTCGCTCGGGAAGATGAAAAACAGAAACTGAAAGCTCCTATTCCCTGTACAGGGGAAAGGATGAGAGATAGGAGTGAACCCGCCTGACGAGTGACAGGCGCATTGCTTAATGTACTCCTGGAAGTCACTTGGGTACCGCGGCAATGAGAGCTGCAAAAGAAGCCACGCAGAATAGCACAGTACCATGATTCAGCCTCGCTGAATAACTTACATAAAGGTTATCTCTGTACAGCAAAATGGAGGTGCAAATGTATTGCTCACTTTCGGACCAATCTAAACCTGTTTAGGAGCAAAAGAAAGAGGCAACATCAACTTGTAACCTAGAAACTTTGAAGGATTCGTTGAATGGTTTTTATTTGCTCATGATTGGCCAAAGTCTTGTTATGTGAGCTGGACACTAACTAAGGTCCTCCAACACAAACCACAGTCGCAGTTTCCTGGCTCTGTTCTGCACTGGGAATACACTTGTATAAACGAGGGAAGGGGCAAGTCGGTGTAATTGTGCCATGGCTAAGCAGTGTCCCCCACTGCCGTGGGTGTGAGCACCACTTAGAAAGAAAAGAGGTATGCTAGGTAGTGAAGGAGCGCTGGTTTCCTGGAGGTGTGAACGACATGTAACCTGCCTGCTGGAATTCCTTCCTGCTGCAGAGTACAGGACTCTAGACTTGCTTTTATAAAGCCAGCAAAACAAACCATTGCTACTCTGTCGTTTTATTAGTTGTCCCCATAAAAAAAACAGAATAACCACTGTCAGCTACCATTTCTAATCACAACTAGTCTAAGTGTGAATGAGGGCAGAGTCACATTGTGCCACCAGGAGACCTTCTCCACGTCTAAAAATCTTCCCTAGTATAGTCTTTTCTGGCCATGGTCCAACCAGAAGTGCTGGCTGGAACTGCTCCACATTCAGCTGTCATACCTGTACTCCTTTTCTTCCCACAGAATGCTGCAAGTGAAAATTTTAATCACTGTCAGAAATTACAGCTCGTCCTTTTTTCTGCACAGGAGAGCTCGATGAGGAAGTGGGCTTAGATGGCCAGTGGGTATTGGCACCCAGATGAGATCACAGAAACAGTAGAAAATGTTTCAAAAGCTGTCCAAAATGTCTTGGTTAAGAGGACTCTGGGGTGTTCAGGAGCAGGAAATACTGAGGGACTTTTGCACTGTAAGAGAGAGGGAAGTGTGGTGGGTTAACCTTGGCTGAGCACCAGGTGCCCACCAAGCCGCTCTATCACCCCCCATTTTTTTTCCCCTCTCCCTCCTCAGCAGAGAAAANGACAACGGAACAGCCCCCCCCCCCTCCTCCTTCTCCCTGGCTTTAGAGCTGAGCTGTTATCATGTGGTCTGGAATATCCCTTTGGTCAGTTTGGGTCAGCTGTCCTGGTTGTGTCCCCTCCCAAGATCTTGCCCACCCCATCCCACTGAGGGGGAATGTTGGGAAGATCCCTGGTGCTGTGCGAGCACTGCTCAGCAGTAGTCACAACACGGGGGTGTTATCAGCATCCTTCTGGCTCCCAGCACAAAACCCTGCACCAGGAGGGCTGCTATGGGGAAAACCAGCTCAGCCAGACCCACTACAGGGAGAGAAGTAGGGTCTGTGATGAGAAGGAAGGAATTTAAAGATGGGTTCATACGTGGCCATTTATACCTAGGACTCTGGTGAGAGGCAGTTCTAGGAGCATTGCTGTTGCTGAACTGCCACCATATTGCTGTTCTTACCAGCATCCCTTAGACATGTGCACACACACATGACTTACAGGATCCCACTCAGCCACTAACCTATTTTTTGCTGTCAGAAACGTACCATTCTTCTCTATGCTCTTTCACAGAAGGTCTGTCATGCTACCTTTGCCTTGGTTTACATGGTGTAATTCATCATTGCCAATTAATTTTAAAAACCTGAAATGCGCTAAACACCCACCTGTAGCGTACCTACACTGTGGAAGTCAGTGCAATTGAAATATTGTCATTAAATCCATTGCAGTTTCATTACACGTCGTTTTGTGGGTTTCGGATAAATACTGTGTTTCCAACGCAGCAGTCTGAGGCACGCTGCTCCAAGATAAAGAACAGTAGTTGTCATCAAGCCCCTATTCCCATACAGGTAAGATACTCCTACTGTACTGTAAGTGAGTAGGAGGATATTTGAACTCAAAACTAGGTAGAACTAAGTGGAAAATACCTTGCTAATTTCCAAGGAAGCAGAAAAGTATTAACTTTCCAAAATGAGCCTATATGTAAAGGGATGTTGGACCAGAGAGAGTGTCCGTTGTGAAAGGCAAGAGTCATCTGACAGAAAGCCTTATGAAATCAGTGTGAATGAGAGTTTTTCCTTTTTTCTACTTTTTGTCATTGCATAAAGAAATAAAATATTTTCAATAACCCTTTCATGGAGTTTTTCCATGTGGGTTTCATGTCCACTCAAGATACTATATTAACTTCTGTGTCTCGCCCAAGTGGTTCAAAGCATCTCCACTTCTCAATTTTATAGAGGAAGTAAAGAAAGTTGAAGCCTTTCACATAAACTCATCTTGGAGATTTGATGTTCAGATCTACCAATGTATAAAGGATAAACAAGTGTCATAAATAGTGACAAATAAATTAGAGCTTTAGCAAAAAGACGTTCTTAAAAAATCAAATAACCATTGCTGACATGTAACCTTTACTGGTCAAGAAGTGTGTTTGGACAACGGAGTTGTTTAGCTTGGTGTGATCACACACTGCCATGAAAACGAAGCGGTTCATAAAAGCTGCAACATTTTCTATTTTCTTTTCATTTCTAAGTGATCTTTATCATTTAAGGGGTGGAGCTTCTAATAGTGAGAAAAGAATGGTCATTTTTCTCTGGTGAGTGCTAGGAATCTTGAGTTTTCCCCATCACTTTAACATTCAGGTTTGTCTCTGTGTCACATTGAGAGATGACACCAGTAGCTACTTTAGTTCTCAAACCAAGTATGCACAGGGATATGATTTTATGATTTTGGGAGGGGACTTCCCCATGCTTGTTGATGACAGTCATATAACAGTTATCAGTTATCTGCCCAGCGTAACACTAGCAATCTGCCTCCTTTGAGAAACAGATGAAAACACAAAATGTCAAAAATATGTTGACAGGAGACCAATAGAAACATTTTGTTATATTTAAAAGCAGACCAACTGCAGGGAGTGCCTCCTGAACGTGTCTTAGTGCTATGTCGACTTTATCATTTATTGGTTCTAACAGGATGGATATTAGTGTTGCAATGCTGCCTGCAGAATGGAATTTATAATCATTGCTATCCCACTGATTTCATCCTTCTGTGTTAGAAATAATAACTCAGAACACTTTATCTGCCAGAGTTATCTTTTCTAGGTTACCCACAAATGATCTCTTATGTACGTTTTTTCTGAATTACATATGTGCATCATGTGATTTTATAGTAAATTAGTTTCTACTGTAAACTTCTTGCTAGCAATGCCCTAAAAAATAAAATACTCCAATATGGAATTATATTCCATTTTTCCTTTCTGTTTCTCTTGCTACAAATAGATGCTGCACCATCTTATTCAGTGAGTTGAGTAGTAGAGGGCTTTATGCTTCCTGGCATTGATTTTTTGAGGGGATTCCACCTTATAAAACACAAGATGCTGGTTTTTCGTTTCTTGTAATTCCAGGGCCTAAGAGCATCAGTATTATGGAGAAAACATGATACAGTATCAACTGGCATCAAGCTGAGAACATCTTTGAACTCAGACATGTCCTTTTATTCATTTGTTGATGCCATACATCTGCCAACTATCAGAGAGACTTTCCCAAGTCTCTGCAAGTCTTCTTCAAGTGCTGAGCTTGCTTTCTAAAACGCAGACAAATACGAACTCTGGAATATGAGCGGTTAAAATGTATTAAATGCTACTTGTCTCTGCACGAGTGCTGGACTGCTACAATATTGTAATTTTCCATATATTTGGGAAAAAAATGGCCTGACCTTAGGATAGAAAATGTGTGGCGTTTCTGTAGATATTGTTTGCTTGGAGTCATCATGGCTGTTTAGAATATTTCTCTGCTCCTGGGGTGACAGATCTAGCAGTCAGTGAACCTCTGGGAGGGAAATTAATATGCCTTATTCCGTGAACACCAGCCTCACTGTTTTGGGCATCCCTGAGATGGCGTAAGTGCTAGTGAATGGGCACTGTAGGGCTGCCAGATGGAGAAAGCTCAGTCTTTATAATCAGAGAATATGTCACTATCCTGATAGCTGGGGTTTTAGTTAAATGCATTACTACCAGTTTTCGCTAAGCAAGGGAATATCAACCCTGGCTCCAGCAATGCTTCTGAGACAGAACTTGCTGGACCTCTAGAAAAAAAGATATAGGGAGATATCATTTTGTTTCCCATATATTTTTCACCGTCTGTAGGCATCTGTCAGATGCAGAACGCTGGATCTGACAGATTACTTGGTCTTGTCAAACACAATCATTCTTGAAACATCAAATTACAGGACAAGGGGTGATGTCTTTAAGCTGAAAGAGGGTAGATTTAGAATAGATGTAAGGAAGATGTTCTTCACTGTGAGGGTGGTGAGACAGTAGAAAAAGTTGGCCAGAGAAGTTGTGGATGCCCCATCCCTGCAAATGTTCAATGCCAGATTGGATGGGACTGAGCAACCTGGTCTAGTGGGAGGTGTCGCTGCCCATGGCAGGGGCATTGGAGCTAGATGATCTTTAAGGTCCCTTCCAACTAAAACCATTCTATGATTCTATGATTATCCCCTTCAGAGGTTACATCGCTGACATACGTAGGCGAGATGTTTATTCTTTGTATCTAGCTATGCCACCACAGTGTCACAAAATATTTATACCATTGTTGGTTACACTGGTTGAGTAATTCACAGGTGTCACAGGCCTCTGGTTTGACTACACCACGATGCATAAAGATTTGCCTACTAGTTTTACATCATGGCACTTCAGGAACAATGGTCCACTACTTACACATCTTGTGAAATTTCTTTGATCCAGGCCAAACCAATTAGTTAAAATTTACAATTTCTCGTTTTACTTTCTTAGATACAATGAAGCTACTTCTGCTGTTGAAGTATGTTATGTATCCTACACAGTATTTTTAGGTTAACTGGTGGATAGACTGAAGCTTGCTACATCTAGTTTTGATAGAACTACGATGTTATAAGCAATGGTAAAGTCTAATGATTTGAGGATTTTCTTCCATATTATTTCCGAGAAGTAAGGGCAGAGCCCATAAAGCACACTGTTCTTTAACATAGACCGGTCATTTCCACTTCAGGAGACAAGACTTTTCAACTGGATCACTATAGTTTTGTAGTCAGGAAGTTTGCTTTGAGGAATTTGCTATTATTTGTTCTGCGAAAACTCTGATAGTATAGAATTATTTAGATAACACCACAACAGAGAACTAAGAAATTTTAGGCACCTACAACATTGTTGCAGTCCATGGAAAGCTACAAGAAACATATTCATTAAACACAGCATCATGTAATAAAATTAATTTCAACCTAGAAAAGTTAAAATATGAAGCAGATCATGGGACACCTGCAGTTTCTCTAAAGAAAACTTTTCTTCTGATGGAGTTTACGAAATGTATCACAATGTGCATCTGCCTCATCCTTTACCGAGCTGCCTACAGTATCAATGAAGTGATACTGACTGGGTATAGAAGAGGGAAGGTAAGTTTGAAGGCAGGCATACATCATCCTTGGGTTTTTAAGAATATCATATGGATGGGAAGCCATTTTCACTTACCTTCAGATGTTTACAACATAGACGTATAGCTACTTAGGCCTCTTCTATAGGTTGATGTCTCTCCACTCAGGTTAAGACTAATGGCACCCTGCAGGCAGAAATTTTCCCCACTGACCTTCAGGGAAGCCTAGATAATTACCCCATAAACAGGTGTTTTTACACTGCAAATCTGTAAAAAGTTAACTAAAATAAATTCTGCTCCACTGTTCAGCATTCGCCTATTGCTTTTTAGGCTCCCACGCAATAGTCATCACATAAATCTTACACCGTAATTTAGCAATAGATGCATGCACAGGCCATGAAGTCATGATACACAAAACTGGGAAATGTATTAAACAGAAATGTTTGTTTCCAGACTCTCCTTTTGCAAATGTCAATGATGAGATATTATCTGCATTTCATACCATGGTCACCAAACCCTAAGAAGAAGAAAAAAAGGCAATTCTAGATTTAATAGAGACCCTTTTAAATGTAAAATTAGGCCACTAAAGGAGTGGGATGAGTTTAGGGCAGAGAGACAGACACAGCAGCGCTAGACAATACTATTTTCCCCTTGTGATTAAAAAGAATTAATTAAGGATTGGAGAAAATCTACATCTTTAGATTTTTTTTCTTTTTTAACCACTTTCATTTGACAACTGATGTGCTGTAAGCAGTCTTTCCAAAGTACTTGTCTCTTACATTTGGTAGGAACAATTAATAAAATGGCAATTTTAAAAGCTGGTTGGATGCTTTTTTTTTCCAGGCTTTGCAAAATACTCGCACAGTTGGTGTATTTGTAAATACCGCTAGCAAAGAAATGAAACGTGAAAATGAATGCATTGAATTGTTGTGCTCATTTCCTTTTCGATAAATATGCAGGGATCTTATTTTATCCCCTGAGACCAGATGTACCACATGTAATGAGATTCTGCAAAATATCAATATGCACAAACACCACAAAGGAATCTGGGGTATTCAATTCATTCCTGACAAGTAGGATTAGTGAGGAATGGAGAAATATGTGTGTAAAAAGTAAGACTGCACTGCAAGTTAAGTCTTATGGGTATGATCAGCATTTAAAAGAGTAATGATGTTCAACACATTGAAGAAATTCTCCCAGATAAATTCTTTTCTGGGAAAAAAAAAAGTTGAAAAAAATAATCTTGAATAAACAGAGCCGACTGAGAGATGAGCTAAATTTATTCGCTCAGAGTTTCCAGGTAGAGTTTAACAGATTTTTGATTGTTTAGTCAACAGATCTCTGTGTTTTCTTCACCAAGCTGAAGTTGCAAGACGAGTTGCAGTTGCAAGACATCATGTCCCAGACTCCGCGGTTCTCAGCTTCTCACCAGTCTGCTGATTCCTCAGTGCTTAAGAAAACAGGCTGCAAAAACCACATGAAATGTCTGCAAACTACAGCAGTGATGCGTTCCTGTGTAACCTGCCCTAGATTCTCTGGTCCTGCTTGGCAGGGGGGTTGGACTCGATAATCTCCAGAGGTCCCTTCCTACCCCTAACATTCTATGATTCTGTGATTCTCTCTACTGTGCACAGCTACACACACATCAGCTGCATGGAACAGTTTGCTCTGCACAGTTCACCTTGATTCTGAGGTGGTTTTTCACTGAATTAGATTTTACCAAGATGCAATGAGAGCACATTTGCAATAAAAACTCTGTAACTGTCCTGCAGAGACTCTGTTAAATCCCATGCCACCTATATGGACCTGTAGTCATGTGGTTTTTTTCTGAAGCATTGAGATTTCTAAGAAATGCTAAGGCTGCCAAGACCACAGTAGTGTTCTAGAGAGGGCTTTTCAGGCAACAGCTTGCTCCAGAAATTTTTTTTCACTGGAAACAATAAATTGTGGCTTAATTGATTTAATTAATAAATTCTTGGGTACAACTCCCATGGTACTGCTTTCTGAACCACCAGATTGCTGTTACTTGTCTCTGAGTGAAGGGTTGCATATTGAAAATTGCTATTTAAAAACCTGAGTCCTAAAATATCTGCTCATCTTCTTCACTCGTGATCTCTTGGGACCATGTTACTTGCATCTGGGGTTCTCACTGAAAAAAGCTTCTAGTCCTCTGGGTTGCAAAGACAGACTTGAAAATAAGAATCCACTTTGTATTTCTCTTGGGATTAATGTTAAAAACTATTGTCAGGTTTTAATGTTAAAATTAATTTTGACTTCAAGTGGGGCAGGAATTGGTTCAAGTTATAAGGGAAAAATAAATGCAGAATACCTTCAGTTTGGAGACAACAGCTCTGGGAAGTCCCCTGTGTGTGACCTCTGTTCTTACCCACTGATGCAGCACTGAAAGGGCCTCTCTAAGCCCTTTTAACAGCATCCAGTAGAAGCTCTTTCTTCACATGGGTTAAAATTATCACTAAATTCCACCCAGTTATGAAGTGTTGTGTCCAAAGTGAGAATGCGTCTTCCAAACCATATCTTGCAGCTGAGAAGAGCTGAGATGCTCTTTTGACAGGTTTCGGGATGTAAATCAGAAGAGCCGGATCTCCAGTTGTGGAATTGAGAGGTCTTAAACTTGGTCTTTGACGATCAGTTGTCATAGATTTAGAAAGTCTATGCAGTTTATCAGTGCTAAGTACAATTATACTGGTAAGTTTGAAATGGCATGTTGGGCAACATCCAACAGCGTCCTGCTGAGAACAGGTAGCAGCTATTCAAGAACAGAAGTATAAATTTCCCAACACAGAGATATTGCCACATTGTGTAGGATGCAAGTGGGAAACATAAGAACAGTGCGCAGTGCAACAGTGTTTGGGATGCTTTATGTCTCTTGACAACAGAGTAGTCCACAATTCCTGTGTTCCAAATTCTGCTCTTAGCAATACCAGTAAATATTTTTTCCTATACTCTTGACTTTCATCCTCACTAGAATAGAACTGTAGTAATATAGTAGATCTGCTTGAGAGAGTCCAGCGGAGGGCTACGCGGATAACTGGGGGACTGGAACACCTGCCTTATGAGGAACGGTTGAGAGACCTGGGGCTTTAATGACTGGAGAAGAGAAGACTAAGAAGGGATCTAATTAATGTGAATAAATAGATGAGGGCTGGGTGTCAAGGAGAAAGGGGCAACCTCTTCTCACTTGTGCCCTGCCATAGGACAAGGGGCAATGGATGCAAGCTAGAGCACAGGAAGTTCCACCTCACCATGAAAAGGAACTTCTTTCCTGTGAGGCTTCCAGCGCACTGGAAGGGGCTCCCCAGAGAGGTTGTGGAGTCTCCTTCTCTGGAGACTTTCCAGACCCATCTGGATGCGTTCCTGTGGAACCTGCCCTAGATTCTATGGTCCTGCTTGGCGGGGGGGGTTGGACTCGATGATCTCCATAGGTCCCTTCCAACCCCTAACATTCTATGATTCTATGAATATAGTCCAGAACTACTTTCTAGGGGAACTGAGGGAGCAGCAGCCTCTGTAATTAACAGTGAGCAGTATCCCCAGTGCTCTCATGCCACAGCTGCGAGGCTGCGCAGCCTTCCCCAGTGCCTCGTCCGGAGTAACTGAGAGCAAAAGTCACCTGTTCTAGAAAAAAAGAAACAACCCACAAAAGCCATAAGCAGCACGGGGATCAAAAATCTGAAGCAAGTTCACCCCCAAGCCGAGGAATGAACAGAGCTCTTACCACTATGGGATACGTTCCTATAAGGACTATTGTTTTGTGAAAGTTTGACTTGCTTGCTGTCAAGTCACAGTTACCTGAAAAACCCTGCTAGGGCACGTGTGGCAGCTTTAGTCCTAACTCTCTGCCTGGATGCTCACAGTAAGTGCTAAACTTGCATTTCAAACTGACGAGCCTTCTTTGTGCTTCTGGGGTGTCCAGAGTCCTCACTCACCACCCATCTGCTCTGGGCACTGATGGCAAGGACACGTACCTGATGGCTTTGTAGTAGCTTAAAGGTATCCCCAGGGACAGGTGCTAGCTAAATCTCTTCACATCAAAGATTTCTAACATAGATATTGATTCTTTTGAATACAGCAAGACCTGAGGAAAAACACTTGAAAAATTTATGTAATTTGTTGCCTTTGTGTTCCCATCACTGAAAATTATTCTTTGACGCCTGGTTGGATGTGCACATCTCTTCCTTACACTTGTTTGGATTTTTTTTTCTCCAAACTATGTCATTGTACCAACCAGTACTGCCTTGCAAAAAGCATTTCATACGACAGAAAGCCAGCTGAGATTTTTTTTTCCTATCTCTTAAGTGATCAAGCTCGTCAGTCAGTCAAAATCCTCTCCAGGTGATTCAGCACGGTCTTGTTCCTTAAGTAGCTGTCTGCATATTTGATCTTCATTTGGAAATTTCCAGATATTCCAGGTATTCCAGGTATTTCCAGATAGCTCTATTCAATTTGCAGGAGGTTTGAACTGGCTGCCCACCACCCCACCCATGCTTACCATACCCCAGACCATTTCCCTATCTCCAAAGACAAGCCCATAAAAGACAATGTTAAAAATTGGGTGTGCAACCGGCAGGGAATTTTTTTGGTGAAAAACAGAGAGGTTTATACATTGAAACTAAGTTAGCTTTTCTGATTGGGAGGTAGAATTTGTTAAAAATGAAGGAAAAAAAGTATGAAAGAATATGTGAAGCAGTCAAACACGAGTCCCTGTTCTAAAGAAGTGTTTTGAATATAATTTTCAACTGGGAGATGTAAAACTGTTTTCATTCACTTTTTTCATGGGAAACTTTTTAAAATTTTGTCCTGAAGTAAAGAGGAAAATTTGAAAATCCTCAGAGAGCAAGAAAACTTCATCCTATCCATCTTTAATATGAAAAAAAGGATAGGAGCACTCGCTCATAAAATCAAACTGGAATTTGCGAGCTATACAAATTCTCCAAATTTATGTAATGGAATTTGGTAATGCTGAATCATAGTCACAGTATGCCCACATTATTGCAGAAAACCAGACTATAAATATTAAAAAACATGAATCAAATTTAGCTGTGTAAACTCCAGATGCCAAAGTGATAACATCAAGAGGCAGGTGCAACAGGAAGTAGGGTTTGTGTGGAAAAGATGAAGAAGAATTAACATTTTTGTTAACAATATGTCATCACGGATGCTTGTGTAGCATCTTCAATGCCACAGTTCTGTTTGTTCTAACTGATTTAATTCTTGCACACTAGCAGGACTTACTCACCTGCTGATCCTTTTCTTTTTAATTTCTCAACAGGAAGGAAATTTGTATTATTTCATCCAGACAGATTACAGCTATTATGTATGACAATATCTGTCTCTATTGATATTCATTTGGGTTATAGAAGACAAGGAGCTTGCAAGTTGGAGAACAAATTAAACCAAAAGATGAGAACATCTCATCATCTGTATTTACAGAAGTATTTTCACAGCCATCTACTCTGTGATGGGAGAAGTGTGTTGGGGACTGAGTGCCCAGGTAACAGCACAAGCTTTGGAATAGGATGTGAACATAAGCTGGTGCCCCTTGGTATTTTGGTGCTATCTGTGATGAAACTCATCATCCTATCTTCTTGTTGTCATCAGTATCTATGTTAGCTTTGTTAAACCTAGCTGAGATGCTATGATCCCGTAACTCAGCTGCAGCAGAGACATACTTTACCAAGGTGCTTCATGAAGTCACCTTCCCCAGATTTCTTCTCTCTGTATTCATAATTTGATCCTGCTCCCACTGTAGTCACACTTCCTTTTCTCCTACTGAGCCTTCCATTTCTCATTTCAGTTTTAGATGTCATGTATTGCTAAACCCTGCTTCACTGAAACAATTGCCCCATGTGAGAAGAATCAATGTGATACTTGTGGGATTGGGATGACACACATCAGTAATTCTCTTTTGTATCTCGTCTCCCTGCTGGATAAATAGATCTTGGACAGGTTTTTAGAAGTGGTGAACTGACTGAGCCCTTCAAGAGACAATTTTAAAAATGATGTATGTGTTTGTGAGCCCAAGTCAAAATGAAGGTGGGGTAAATTTCTGTGCACAGGCCAGTGTATAAAAGCACCCTGATCTTCTAAGCTACAGATCTTCTGATCTACAGATCAGCCACCTATTTGATGACAGAGCAGTAATGGATTACAGGCATTAGCTTTACATTAGTTCAGGTACCCATAAAGGTGCAGTCATAGGCTCATTTCTCTTGCTACAGGTCTCTTGAAATTGCACCTTGGATGCTTTCAAAAATGCTACCTGAAGTGAAATATACTACATTCCACATTTGGAACTGATACTTCCACTTTATGAATCTCTTGTAGCAGTTCTTCCTGAAGCGAAGTGGTGAGTATGGCAGCTCTCCAAGCTATTTTGGTGGTACTGTTGGTTGTCGTATGAGTCATTTGAACACCAACATCTTCCTGCCTTGTGACTCTAAACAATGCACTCGTATGGGGAATGACAAGTCGTGACAAGGCTAGTGACAGGTTGAATCAAAAGAGAAAAAGGTCATCTCTGCTCCATTAAAATTCAGGTGCAAGTATTTCAATTGCCTCTGTGCAAAGAGATTGACTACTGTATTTACCCTTCTTTTTCATGGGATACACAGGATCTCATTTGCCACCATAGCAACAGAAGGATTGCAAAGCCTTCATTCAGGAGAGTTATGGAAAGCATTCCCATTCTCATCTTCCATCCCTCTGAACCCATTTATTTGGACTTCACAAAAGGAGTTCAGGAACAGATGAAACAAAATCTAGTGGGTTGAACACTAACTTGGGACCTATTTGCTCTTGACTTGGGAACTGTTCCTGTTTTCTGCCATTAACTGCTATGTGATGTGAAATCATTTTGTTCCTCCATGCCTTAAATTCTTCATCTGTATGACACAGATAACACTCTCAGGCATGCCAAAAACAAATGCTGAAAGAGAACTTACTGTTCGGGGTTTTTTTTTTTTCCATCTTATTCAAGGAAAGAAAGGGGGTACCAAAGTTTATCTGAATAAGAACCCGTAATAATTTTAAATGCTGCTAGCTATTTCATTGAACCATTTAGGCAGAAACCACTGGCTGTTCTGAGGCTGTGACAAAAGCCTAGAAATGGTGGTGGTCTTTCATAGCACCATACCATTTCCCGAGCATATTGACTGGTTTTTACTAGGATGCTACATGCCAGCTTCTCATATACAGTAAAGAGTGAACTTAATGCAACACTCCTAATAAAGTGAGTTCATGATATATGGTATTTAAATAATGCAATCCAAGTTCCTGATTAATCAGCCATTAGCAGTAAGTCGTCATTACGCAGTCTGTTTCTGTAGGTATTGAAACAGTGTCAAGCAGTTATTATGCACTCCTTCCTCGATGTTTTATGAGCCTGTTTCAGTGTTTTATGACACTGACTTAGTGCTGCATCACAGTTTACATACGCACATTAAAGCTGTCACGTTAAACCCTTAATTCTTAATTACCATTACGGTATTAGAAGAACAGCCTGGTAAAACTTTAATTTCCCTGTGAAATCCTTATATCTGAAAAGATTTAAGAACTTTGTTCCTACTCCCTTAATCATCAAACCCTAAACAAAAGATACTGATTTTAATCTAAACCATTTTCATGCTACTGCAAAATCCTCACAGACTGCCCCAAAGTTTCAATTCCAAGTTTTCTGTGAGAGTTTGAGCTGAGTGAAGGCTAAACAAAGATCTCAGGGCTTGTCCCAGAGGATTTCGTACCACAAGTTTTGTTGTGCGAGGCTTTATGTTGTTCAGTAATTCAACCATCTATATTGAAGAATTAATTTGGGGGAGTCAGCATTTCAGAGATGTCTTGTATAAAATTTTTTCAAGTCTAGTGTGCTATTATGTTTAACTTCCATCATGTAAAATTACTCACTTGATTTTATATCCATGTCTTTGTACTTCACAGTCCCATTCTCACACAATCCAAATAATAAAACATAATAAAACTGTCCATAGTCCTACACTCCTGGTTCTGATATCAGATAAAATGTGCTATCACTGAACTTCCCCTCTCGGTTTCTACAGGTTCCAATATGTATTTTTTCTTTCATGGCAGCACTTACAAATTACTTCAGCTAAGGACTTTAATTACTGTATGGGCACAAATTAATTAATGAATCTTCAAGACAACTTTGGGAGACAGGAGTGAATAATGGATAAATGAAGACACAGAAGAATTTTGAATTGGTAACTTTGAATAGCAAATGAGGATCAGAATGAAGAGCAGCATTATCTGCATCAAGACTCTCAGTTGTCGTTGCAACTCACCCGAATACATTTTCTCGGTTTCTATTATGAATACTGTCTCTTTCCCTGTTCCTTCTATCTCCTGACTTACCACTATTGTCCATACAGTACTAAAATCTTTCCTGTAAGTTAAAAGTCTTTGCCTGAAAAGCCTCTCAAAGGCAGCAGTCCCCAATTGTATGTAAGCACATTCCCCCTGAAACCCATCCCAGTGATAATCTGTTTAATGATACATTAATAACGAAATATTAACAGACATGGCAGGTCTGATTCTCCTACACAGAGATCTTCGCACCATTTCAGCAACGTAAAACTGTTTGAAAGGGGCTGCAAACATCACTTACATCCTGCATTTGCATTGCCCAAGCCTAGGGAGGAGGGCAAATGAGAGTCAGGCTAATTAGGTATGGAATAAAAATACACTGTTAATTGGACGCTGACAAGCTAACTGCTTGAAAACCTGCAAGGGGAGCACTTCGAGTGACCATGGTGGAAATGGCAAGCTTTCTAAGAGAATTCTATGCAGGTCTATTATTTCATAGAATCATCATAGAATCACAGAATGTGCTGGGTTGGAAGGAACCTCCAAAGGCCATCTAGTCCAACCGCCCTACAAGAAGCAGGGACATCTCTATCTAGGTCAGGTTGCTCAGAGCCCCATCAAGCCTGACCCTGAATGACTCCAGGGATGAGGCCTCCACCACCTCTCTGGGCAACCTGTTCCAGTGATCCACCACCCTTATATCAAAGAACTTCTTCCTCATGTCTAACCTAAATCTACCCTTTTCTAGCTTAAAACCATTACCCCTCATCCTGTCACTACAAACCCTTGTGAACAGATCCACCTCCACCTTCCTATAGGCCCCTTTCAGGTGTTGAAAGGTCACTATGAGGTCCTCCCAGAGCCTTCTCCTCTCTAGGCTGAACAGCCCCAACTCTCTCATGCTGTCTTCACAGGAGAGGTGCTCCAGCCCTCTGATCATTTTCGTGGCTCTTCTCTGGACACACTCCAATACGTCCACATCTTTCTTGTGCTGGGGGCTCCAGAACTGGACGCAATACTCCAGGTGAGGTCTCATCAGAGCAGAGTAGAGGGGCAGAACCACCCCTCTTGATCTGCTGGCCACAGTTCTTTTGATGCAGCCCAGGATGCAATTGGCCTTCTGGGCTGCCATTGAGTATTGGTGGCTCACATCCAGCTTTTCATCCACCAGTCTTTCCACAGGGCTGCTCTCCAGCATGTCCTCTCTCAGCCTATATTGATAACATTGGTTGCCCCAGACAAGGTGCAGGACCCTGCCCTTGGCCTTATTGAACCTCATCAGGTTCACCTGGGCCCACCTCTCCAGCCTATCCAGGTCCCTCTGGATGGCATCCCATCACTCTGGCACATCAACTGCACCACCCAGCTTGGTGTCATCAGCAAACTTGCTGAGGGTGCCCTCAATGCCACTGTCAATATCATTAATGAAGATATTAAACAGCAGTGGTCCCAGCACAGACCATTTCTTTAACTAGCTCATGCTTCATGCATATTTAGGAACCCTTTGGCAGTGCACTCAATGGCTTATACACCTTTCAGTATTTGTTGAGGCTAGCTGGAATTTCCCTAAGGACCTGTATTATTTCTGAGTTATTTTTTGTGTGAATCCACCTCCTTGCTCCCTCTGAAGTTTCCACAGTGGAAAATCAAAACTGATTTGAGAGATGCTTCCTTTACCAGTGTAGTGATAAATGCTCATAGAAACTTTGCAAACAGTGGATACAGGTACTTGCTGCCATGTTTATAATATGCTAATTAAATTAGTAAGCAACACATTTCGGTCGATTTCCAATCTATTTTCCCTAAATCTGAGAGTCAAGGTATCTGTGAAAAATGTAGTCATCTATATAGCAAAAATATATTTTTAAATAACACAATAATAATTAAACAAATTACTGAAAAAAACAATTTAATTGCCCCTTCATAGCCATTTTGGGCTGTGAAGCCAAGAAAGCTGTTGACCTACAAGAAAGCAGGTGACCTACTCTTGTTAGCAATTATAATTGGAACAAAGAATTGGTGCATTTTATCAAGAAGCATTGTGTTGATCTACTGAAAGCAAAGCAGACACAGTTAACTTTTAGCCAATAAGCCTAGAAAGCAGCAGGTTCTGAATGTCCCGTATCACTGAGGTATAGAAAGTAATGCTGCGAGGTCTGCACACATCCTTCTCCCACAACTGGCTTTTTTTCTGAAGGATGCTGGAGTCTCTGCTAGAACAGATCACTTTGCAGAAAGCCATTTGCAGGAGGACTCAGATACAAACTAAACATCTATCCAAATTTTCAATGCAATGGCTTGTTCAATAAAAGCTACAGCCAATACCTTTTCATGGGACCTGACCACCTTAGTTTGGACACCACATTTCTATCCTATTGTAGCCTTTTAAAATGGCAATGTGCCATTAAAAATAATTTCAAACTCCAGAGTGGAGGTCTGATCTAGTTCCTCAAGTCAGTAATGTTTTTTTCTAATTAAGCAAGATGGTTTTATTGAGAAAGACTCTTCCTACCCTTTCAAAGAAACAAAAACCTTGCCACCTCTTAGGTGCTTCTGGCATGCTGCCTTTTTTTAAGCAACCATCACACTGAGAAAGTTCTTTTATACAGAAGAGCAATGTCCTTTTTCTGTCGCATGGAAGACAATTTGAAGGAAGTGCACTAGGTTCCCTGTACACTTAGCAGCATTGAGAACAGGTCACAGAATCACAGACTCACCAAATCACAGAATCACAGAATGATAGGGGTTGGAAGGCACCCCTGGAGATTATCTAGTTCAACCCCTCTGCAGGTTCACCTAGAGCAGGTTGCACAGGATCATGCCCAGGCAGATTTTAAGTATCTCCAGAGAAGGAAACTCCACAACCTCTCTGGGCAGCCTGTTCCAATGTTGTCCTTCTGGCTTTCATCTTGGAAGGCAGTTAAGGAACATTTATTGCTGCTCTGGTTGGCCTGGCTTATTCCTCTGTTGGATGCAATGGCAGGAGGATTGCCACTTTGGACCCTATATAAACCCTTAATCTTTGGTCTTCAAGCACAAGATACTCATTTCAGAGATTGCTCAGATCTGAGTGTGAAAAGGCTGAGGAGGAACTTCTGAGCTTTGTCCATGTGTTTATATGACTGCGCACACAAGCCCATGGACGTGCACAGACTTTGCTAACTGCTACCAGTTCCTCAGTGCTTAATAGGACACTGTAAATTTGTTTATATTTTATTAAAGGAACTTTAAAAGTTCATTCTGCTAAGAAAGAATCTTTAAATAATAAATCTTAAAACTTCATTGAAGTTTCTCCTTTGGGTGGCCTAAGAGCTGCAGTCAGGCCCACAGGACATAAGTGGGCTCTGTTTCCATTGCTTTTCATAGCTCCTTTCCTCTCCTGTATTGATTCTGTTAGTGACACTAGACAACTTGCACAGACCAGATAGATGAGGCTGGATGAAGTGAACCCCAGGCCAGAACAGATAATAGCAATTGTTCCCTGGATGGATATCTACTATCCAGTGTAAAACTACTTCTTAAAAAGGGAATCCCACTTCCTGCCAGACTCATTTGTCCTCTAACGGGACACATCTTAATGTTTGCTTATCATCTCCCCCCAGTCTCTTACAGAAAGGGCTGCACTGGCCAGAGCAGCACGAGGTCTTCACAGTGGCAGGAACAGAGAACTCCCTTCCTTGGCTGATGCAGAAGCTCAGCCCCATTTTTGTAGCGTACAGACTTGTGGGTGACATCCCAACACAACAGCATAAACTCAAGCAGTGAGTGATAAGAGCATATTTGTTTCCATTGATTTTATGCAACAATTCAGCTTTCTGATGACAATATTTTACAAAAGTCTGATTTAACTAACCATTCTTTATCTTCGCTCATTTTCCCAACTTGATGAAGCATTCAGTGCCTTAGAATAATTTCCAGCAGATTCCTTGGAATCATTTCATGCTCTGTGCTTTTTTGTGGATCTGCTACTGCCCTAAAATGTTTATAGTTCTGTGATGTGGATGAGCATTTTTGCTGTTGTTAAAAATATTTTATTGAAGGAAGAAAGGAAGCTCAGAAAATTCACTTTCATATTTTCTTACTATTTTTTTATTTTACACACTAAAATCATCTTTCAAAGTTAGGTGAGACTTGGAGATCGTCATATAACTTTTGAGATGCAAAATACGCAATCCATACAAACCTGATTTTGGCTTGGGTATAGTTCAGCATTCTGGGGGACAAAAAATTTCTGTTAAAGTTATAGCACAATTACATTGCAGGAATTCCTATGAAAAGAATAATAAAACTTAGAAAAGCTTTGATTTTTTTAAAAAAATATCATCATTACATGAAAAATGAATGTGAAATATCATCTGACTCCATCTGAGCTTTATCCTATATCCACTTTTAAGAAAGGATTACAAGAAAATATTTCTAAGCGTGGCAAGTATTTATGAGGTCCAGACTATCTACAGCCTATAACCAAGAATGGAGAAAGACCAAAGTGCTGTGATTTACCCATGATTCATCAGGAGCGTCTCTGGCAGACCTATCCTTCCTCTTAGTTGTAGTGATGCCTTGAAAGAGTAGCAGGCTACGCTTACGTTTCAGTTAATCATGTGGTATTTTGGAAAATCCAAACACAATATTTCATTTTTATACAAACATGCCCAAAATGAGATGTTTCACAAGCTGACAGAGGCTTCATTATGCTTGAATTTGTTTTTCTAGTACTTCGTGAAGTGCTTTTTCATCTGACAATTTAAAATGCATCCCACAGATAGAAGTGTTCAGACTGTAATACAAGTAAAGCGAACGTAGAGCCTTTTAAACAATGTTTTTTGCCTGTAAAGGAAAGGAACAGCAACTGAGAGATATAAATCAAATTGTTGATCATGGAAATACTACAGTGAAAGGTAAAAATAATGAGAATAAAGAAATGTATGAGGCTGCTTCTATGCATCCCCAGACTCTGTTTGCTTGAAAACCAGACAATAAACAATCTTTTCATAGAGTAAGATGAAAGGCTGTTGCTGTGTGCATTTTATGAGCCAAATTAGCCATTCATGTACTCCTATCCAAATCATGAAGTTGAAGAGCATGATAAAATAAAGAAAATTTATAATACAAAAAAAATGTGGAGGGCATTACTGAAAACTCAGCGTAAATCAATTGCTGTTTACTGCTTCTTTAGGTTGATTTCCTGGAGCCACACTTCAGGAAAAAAAAAAAAATGAAGTGCATGTGAAGTTTTATCTGCATAAACTTCCATAATTACAATTCCTAAGGAGAAGGTAACACAGATGACTGTGCACTATGCCAAAAGTCAGAAAAATAATGCAGAATCCCATAATCTCTGGAAATTTCAGGCACTACACCTGCAAACCCAGAGATATTAATAGTCATCTATCCTCGAAATATCATAATGCTCAAATTGTGTATTATTTTCCTGGGCACTCAATATGACATAATGTTTAGAAAGGATTAGAGACAAAAGTCTTTATCCTCAACGATGGTATGTGCACTGTAAAATATACAAGGGACTTAAAATGTACAGCTGTGTGAATAATGTCTCTTTAGTTCAGTGCCCAAAGAGGGGAAAAAAAAAAAAACACACAGCAAAAAAAAAAACACCCAGCAGCTGAAACAAAGTTGGTATGAAATGGGAGTATTGTAGCACATTTCTAGAACTCCAGAAAACTTCATGTCAGATTAACGCAAAATGTTTCATTCTTTCAAGAATGCCTGATTCCTGCTCAATTTATGCAAAGAAGTCTCCCTGTTCTACAGCCAGTGTGCCACATCCAACCCCACCCAGAGAAGGTGAGCCAAGCTGAGGGAGGTGAACATGGCCTCCTCGGTCCCCATTTCATGACAGAGAAACCTCTCACTGTAACATTTTGGCAAAGAGCTAAAGAAATAATGCACAGAAGAATTTATTCAGGCTTGAAACAGGCCAATATTTATCCAGTGGGATTTTATCAGGAAGATCATAGAACAATTATTATTTTATTTTCCACTCACAGGAGAAGAGTGTGACTTTAAAAAAAAAAAACGCAAATTGACATGAAGGTGCCCAAGTCTGCAATGATATCTGAAAACGGGAGATGAACTCCCCTGGGGAAAAGCCAGGTCTGTGTAGCTACACAGCCCCCGATAACAAAGCGGACTTTGAAACTCTGCTAGCTGGCAATAAAAACTCCTTAGGAACATTGGCAGTTCTCCTGTCCTGCCTGCCTGCAGTCCCCTCACCATGCACCACCTGCCCCCATCTCCACTCTGTTGGTCTTCTTTACATTTGCAGAAACTGTGACCTGAACGAAGGGCCAGGACAAGTCCCATCCCCACATCATGTTGCGCGGTGAAGTGCTGGGACCTGAGTTGTGGGCTGCAAGTTGGAGTTGACCTGTAGATGACTCACAACCTAGCAGAATGTTTTGTTGTTTCTGTTGGCTTCATGTTTCAGAGGCAGAACCTGGTCCACCTGTGTCTCTGTGGCTCTGCCCTCACCCAGGTGGTCGTGGCTGGGGTGGTGGGTGAGGCCAGGATTATATTAACCAGGAACCAATTAGTTAGAAGAGCTTCCTGTTGTGTGTGGCTTCTGTTGGTGCTGGTTGCACCTGGCTGAGCTCTCTTGGTGGTGTCCTTCCAAGTGAAGGGCCACTGAGGGAGCCATCTCTGTTGTGTCCAGCAGGTGACGCTGGCACCACAGTGGGCAATGGAGGAGCTGGGCCCACCGGAACCTATGGCAGGACTGTCTGAAAGACTTGTGAGGGGATGTTGCAGAGTTCAGTGTTGGCCTGTGTGATCAGGCAACTGATGGCAGCGTAAAATGATGATGGCTGAACCAGCACAACATGGGGCCAGCAAGACAAGGCGATTCCTATCTTTCCTCTGTTTTATGTAAATGCACTTGGATGGAGGAACCCAAGGCTGTTTCATTTCATGTCTGCGTGAAATGTCATTACCAGCCACTTTTGTGATGAGTTTTCTTGGAATTCTGCTGAGTACATTTCCAAGACAACCTCACCAAAACTCCCCAACTCTACGTAAATCAGCAAATGTTTAATGAAGGTTTTAAAATATTACTATTTATAATTTAGTGAAACTGAGCAGCTATCACAAATCTGTGCCTGTTTTGAAGTTCGGTGTTTCATCTTCAGGTGTGAAGAAATGGTCCTGTAGATCCATGCATAACTTCTTTCCAATATTCTCAGTTGAAAAACCCTTTATGACCTTCTCTGCACAAAAGTGATTTCTTAAAAAGTCTCTGAACTCTCATTTGATCATTAGGGGTACCTGAAATGTGATGGTACACACTTACATGTGACTATTAATAGAATCATAGAATAATTTAGGTTGGAAAAGACCTTTAAGATCATTCAGTCCAACTAAAACCCTACTCTAACAAGCCCGCTGCCAAACCATGTTTCAGCACCCCACCTACACATTTTTTAAACACATCCAGGGATGGTGACTCAGCTACTTCCCTGAGCAGCCTGTTCCAGTGGCTGACAAACCTTTCAGTGAAAAAATTTCTCCTGATGTCCAATGTAGACCAACCCTGGTGCAACTTGAGGCCTTTTCCTCTTGTCATATAACTTGTTACTTGTGAAAAGAGACCAACACCCACCTCTTTACATTCTGCTTTCAGGTAGTTGTAGAGAGCAGTAAGGTCTCCTCTCAGCCTCCTTTACTTCAGACTAAACAGTCCCAGGTCCCTCAGCCGTTCCTCCTAAGATTTGTTCTCTAGGCCCTTCCCCAGCTTCGTTGGCCTTCTCTGGACCTGCTCCAGCCCCTCAATGTCCTTCTTCTATTGAGGATTCAAAATGTAATAATTATGTAATAATTATTGCATTAATAAAAATGTCATCATTATGTCATAATTATAAAAATGTGATAATTAATGATTTCTCAATTTTTAATAAAATAATTTCTGCCTTTCTTCAAATCTGAGCCAGGAAGTCTGCTTTACTGGATCTGCCAGGTAACTGGGCACTGCTGGTAATTTAGAGACTTGGCTTTCACTTACCCTTCTTCTCTGGTGTCTTTGGCGTGTTTTCTGGTACTCTGCTACATTCCTTTCTAAAGCACCTCCTCTGTATTTGGTTTCCTGTCCTAACCAGTGTTAGCAACATATTATGGTGTAGCATCATCTCCAAATTTTATTGAAGTGCTATTGACTACATCGTTCAGGCTAAAAATTACTCTTAAATGAGATAATACTCACTCCTTCTAAAGCATCTGCTTATAACTTTTTAATCATCACCTGTAACCATTTATTTTCAGGCTTTCATTCACTTTTCGCAAGCCTGACAAAATGTTGTAGCTAAACTGATTATTCATCAAATTGCAGTTTCTACTATCAGTATAAATTTGTGTCTAATCCCTCAAATAGTTTGGATTCTTCTATAAAATCAGTGTCCAAATTCACAGAGCTCCTGCACAAAGATAGTAGAATTGAGTCCTAATTTAAAACATCTAAAATTAGATGTGTATATGTAGATGTCTACCTTTGAGCTATGTATCTCAGGATGGCTTCCATTGCCATCAGTCAACAAAAAGCACCAAAACTTGAGTCTCGTAATAAATTTGACTCTTTGATCACTTTCATAGGAGAAGGAAGATACTTTTAAGAATACTTTGGTAAATGAGTTAAAATTGATCCTACATTTTTAACTTCCTGACTGATTATTATGAGCAATGGGGCCAAACAGGAACATGTCCCTTTCTGGTAGCTTCTTTTTTTTTTTTTTTTAATGTGAGTGAGCTGGTTTGTATTGAACAAATCAAATACACCTGAAATATCAAATGATCACACAGCTCTGATTTTCCATACCTATACTTGTTCTATAAGCTTTTATGTTATTATTTCAGTTTAAAAATTCTAATTTCAAAGAAATCTACTGTTGGAGATGAGTGTGTCAAAATATTGGTGTTTAACAGAAAATATACTCTAGCAAGGTACGATCTTCACTGTGATTTTGGTATTCAGTCTAAAAAATGAAACCTGTGCCAAATATTTGCTCTGCACATCCAGTTTATGCCAGTATTTCAGGGGTCCTGATAAATATTTATCCTCATAAGTAAAAGACTAGCTCTTAAAGCCTTCAAAAAATAGCTATTTTTGCTCTACCTGGTATCTTTTAAAAGAGAATCAACCACCGTAAGTAATGATTCTGCAGTCAGCCAAATGCCTAAAAGAGCGGTTCCAACACTCAAGAGATTTCATACTGCTAAAATGAAAAATAACATCTGTTTTCATCAGGATAATATTCCTAAGTGCATCTTCTAAGAAACAAAAGTACTCAAAGCCTCAAACTGTTCAAAAAGAAAGTACAAGATATGCTCAGCCATCCTTCTGAACACAATTTGTTTGAGCTACAATTAACAGCATCATTCACAAATTCCCAAATTTTATATATTATATTATAAACACATATGGTGTAATGTGAGCTTAAAGAAGTGGTCATACTATTAATTGCTAACTGAAAAGCTTTCAAAGGCATGTATGTATCCAATGGTGTAAAACAACAATGCTGTGGAATTTGCAAAAGTAGCTTAAACTTTTAAATGCTTCCAAAATATTATAACAATTCCTCTTTTCAGGAACCTAAGATGGCCTTGGGCAGAAATCTAAAGCCTTGAAGTCTCTAGAAGAAGAAGACTACTAAAACTGCCTTTCATAGAATCATAGAATGTTCCAGGCTGGAAGGGACCTCTAGAGGTCATCTGGCCCAACCTCTCTACACAAGTAGGGACATCTCTTCCTAGGTCTACCTTTATAGATTTGTGAGTAAATTCTTCTCAGATGTTATGCCTCTCACATCAGGAATAGATTGATCTAACTTGCCCCCGTTAGGAAACCTGTTTGAAAGAAGTTCAAGATAAAAATACATGTAAAATTAAATTTCAAATTGGAATGTATGATCCAAATTCTTGTCTTTTCCACCATGAAAAACTGGACAGCACTGAAAAACTTTAGCCTGATAATGGCAAAATACTACTTCCTGATGTGGTGAAGAGATCCTTAAACATATATATCGTACTAATCTAAAAATAAAATGAAAACATTTCAGCATTGCCTCAAGAAAGCAAAACTATTTTTTCAACAATTCCCAGCACAAACAGTGACATTAACAGAAGCAGAAGCAGAGTGCCCTGAAAATAACCATGAATGAGTGAGTCAATAGCAGGAGGAGATGGATTCTTCTGCTGTATTTGTCTAAAACTCGATTTATTCTTTTTTTCCAGAAGATCTAGGGAGAATATATTCTTGCAATGTCAACTAGACCTGAAGAAAACTTGTTCTTTAATAAAACCAAAATGTTTCCCTGAAACATAATTTTCTGCTCAGAAAAGTTTTATTACCTGTTGGATGAAAATTCTGGTCATAGAGAACGAAAGAGAAGAAAGGGAAGTGAGAAAGAGCAGCAAGACACACTGATGTTATATCTTTCTAAGAATCAATAATCCAATACTTACCCACTGTAGAAACAAAACCTAGGTTCAAACCACTAGTCTAAATTATCCGCCAGATCCTAATTCTTCTGAACTGCTATAAAACACTAAAGATTTTTAGCTATGTTAAGCTTTCCTAGGATTTTTCATTAGAAAGTGAAAAAAAGTAAATGGGTTCCATTCTGTTACAGAATTAAAACCCATAATAAGTTCTTGAAATACATGGCCCCACAATACTCCTGTTTTCCAGCCAGCCCCAGGCTCAGCCCAGTGACTTCTTTGTGCACGCAAAGTTTAATAACAACGTGCAGCACTGGCTGTTGGCATGGAGGGCACACCAACTATCTGCAAAGCACTGGCTTGTTCATTTTATCAAAGAGATCATGATCAATTAATTCTTAAGGCACATTTGAATGAAGCTTTCTTTAACGTCCCTCATTCTTAAAAAGCTTTATATATTTTTGCAGAGGGATCTTTTTGTGGTCCCCATCTCGATCCACTTCCAATAGCAGTTCTGAGCAGTGCTCTCACCCTAGAATCATAGAATCA
>VZZY01013683.1:0-27943 GCA_013400335.1 Eurystomus gularis
GGTGAAGGGATTGAGAGCAGCCCATGGTGAAGAACTTATGGGTACTGGTGGATGAAAAATTGGACATGAGCNGACATGAGCTGGCAATGTGTACTTGCAGCCCAGAAAACCAACTGTATCCTGGGCTGCATCAAAAGAAGTGTGACTTACAGGTTGAGGGAAGTGATTCTGCCCCTCTACTCTGCTCTGCTGAGACCCCATCTGGAGTACTGCATCCAGCTCTGGGCTCCCCAGCACAAGAAAGACCTGGACTTGTTGGAGCAGGTCCATGGGAGGGCCACAAAAATGATGAGAGGGCTGGAACACCTCTCTTCTGAAGAAAGGCTGAGAGAGTTGGGGTTGTTCAGCCTGGAGAAGACAAGGCTCCAAGGAGACCTTATAGCAGCTATTCAATAAGGGGCCTTATAAAAAAGACAGAGAAAAACTTTTTACCAAGGCCTGTAGTGGCAAGACAAAGGGCAACATTTTAAAACTGAGAAGGGTAGGTTCAGATTGGACATAAGGAAGAATTTTTTTATGATGAGGGTGGTGAGACACTGCAATACGTTGCCTCTAGAGAAGCTGTGGGTGCCCCATCATAGGAAGACTTTAAAATCAGGTTGAATGGGGCTTTGAGTAATGTGGTCTATGGAAGGTGTCCCTGGCTATGTCAGGGAGGTCAAACTAAATGATCTTTAAAGGTCCCTTCAAACACAAATCACTTTATAACTTGACACCTTTGTTTATTTCTTAACTATTTTGGGGAAGATTTACTTTACTTCATTAAGAATTTATTTTGAATATTGTGTAAAAGAAGAACACAAGATAAATAAGAGGCTCTTTTGCACAATTAACAAACCAGTATGGTAAATAATAGACTACAAACTACAAAGAAGCAACAGAAATTTATTTTGCTTTATTAGATACTATAGATACAGGTAGTGAATCTTGCTATATTTGCATTGTAATAATATTAATAGTTAATATTATAATGAGGAATATTAATGTCTTATGCCTATTAATTTAATGTAGATTAATGCAAATATAATAATAGAATCATCGAATCATTAAGGTTGAAAAAGACCTCTAAGTTCATCAAGTCCCACTGTCAACCCAACACTACCATGACCACTAAACCGTGTCCTGAAGTGCCATGTCTACATGTTTTTTGAACACCTCCAGGGATGGTGACTCCACCACTTCCCTGAGCAGCCTGTTCCAGTGCTTGACTACTCAGTAAAGAAATTTTTCCCAATATCCAATCTAAACCTCCCCTAGCGCAACTTGAGGCCGTTTCCTCGCGTCCTATCACTAGTTACTTGGGAGAAGATATGGGATGAAAGAATGTCCATGTTCTTTGGTACTTGTATAAAACAAGACCACAAACAATCCAACTGCAGCCTTGGCTAATCTCTGATGCGTATAAACAGCTGATGTAGGAACTGATGCAGGGGTGGCATCAGTCACAGCTACAGATGTTGTGTTACAGTGAAAAGGGGAACGAGTGGATCAGAAAAATGATTGTGCAAGTTCCGGTGTGAAGGTGCATCACTAAGTCTGTGCCTCCCAAAGATAACTTACAATCTAGAAAATGAAAAGTTTCAAGTCTGTTGACCAGAAAGAGGAGGTTGCCCTGTGAGCTGTTTCTGCAAGGCTGACAGCTGAGGCATTTCTTAAATATCCTAAGTGAAAGGTACACAGCCAAAAATTAGATTTTTCATAAATAAATCTAGCTGTTTTTAAGAGAATTTGTGTTATTTTTCTGAGCCATTTCCAACTTTATAGTGAGAGTTTAACCTTGTATTTGGTTGAGTATGCTGTACTGTTCTTTATCCATGTACTCGTATGATAGAACTGTGGTCAGGCAAAGATGAGGAATTAGGTTATATTGCTTATTTGGAGGGAAAAGACCCAAAATACAAGAGTGTGTGCCAGCAGACCTTGTGGATCTCACACATTGACACCTGTATAAATGCCTAGGAGCTATGGTACCTTTTCTGTCAGGCCTGAGGAGCCTGGGTGCTGGTTTTGCCAGGTCCTGGAAAGGCATCTCGTCTGACAGGCACAAATCAGTCCTGCTCCTGTAGGACACAGGCAGCAGTGAGACAGCTCTGGGCAGGCTCCTCACCTACCACACCTGTGTAGCAGCTGTTATTGCTGGACTCTAGACTAGCTATAGATTCTCTAAATTAAAAATGGGACGTATTACCCTGCTCCAAGGTGACTGAAGACTATGAGTACCAAAGCTGCATGCCAATAAATACTATACAGTGAAAGAGTGATTTTTTTTCTCCCCCCTAAGAATTAAAAGACTATTTTACTACTGATAACTTAAAGGAAAATTACTTCAAACTGTATTCCTTGGAGACAGAATTTAGAGGCCACACATTTACAAAATGGCACTAAAGAGAAATAGACATATTTGTTTTTCATCTGAGGACTGCTAAGAAAAAAATATAGATTTGGGTAATTATGAATCATTCACTGAAAAACTTGTATGTTGTATGTGGCTGCAAAATTTCATGGCCTTTTCACACAGGAATGCTACTAATTGTTTTGTTGGTTGTAGACTTTTAATTTCAAATAGAGCAATTCTGGATAAGAAACAAGCATTTTTTTTCACTCCATTTGATTCCTTTGTGGTTCTGTGAAAACAACAAAAAAAAGACAGCATCTCAAGCTATTTTAAAAGAAAAGATACACAGCTTCTGTGTCTGGAAAAGGCTATATGGTTCTTATTACCTCATGACCTGCAGCATTATTGTAAAGAAGAATAGTAAGTTAGTTCTTCACTGTAATACATTGTGGACAGTCTGGTTGTTACCTAAATTCCACAAGCTGCATTAGGCTCTATTTAACTTTGGTTAGGCTTTGGGTCTATTGCATTAGCAGTGAAACAGTTACTTTAGCATTTCCTCTTGCAGCTTTCCATTACAATCTATGTGAAATCCAGATGTATTTGTTTTCTTCCAAAGAGTTACCTTGGGATACAAAATCATGGCTAATGAATCTGAATGTGTTGGATCAGATCCCAGTCCAGCTCTCTGGGAAACCCAAATTCCATTACCTCAAAAACCTGAGCCGAAATGCATTTAAAATGTTTTATATGCCAAATAACCATGCTTATTGATCATACCAAATTCTGTTGCTTTTGCTTGACAGGAGGAGTTAACACAGCTGAGACAGTGGAATAATAAATTGACTGTATATCTAGTCTTTAGACTCATTTTTTCCTGTCTCTGCATTTAAGAAATCCTTAGGAAAAAAATGGGCTTTCCTGGACTGAAGATTTTGTAAGTTGAATTTTATCCCTTCATGCTCTAGAAAGTTTTTTCTCCCCAGTAAGTTCTAGTTTAGACATCTGAAAACATATCCTTACAATGGGAAACTTGGCTAAATCCTAGCTGTGTTGTGACATTGCCAATGTAGTATTATACTGAAATTAGTTTTTAAAAGTGTAACACTTTAAAACAGAGGTGCAGGAGGTAAAGCTAGAGATAATTCACTTAATAATTCCTGACCAAATTATACAGAAGTTACAGCAAACTTACTTCCTCTCCTTTTTCCTCAACCAGGAGAGTGGATCTGCAGTTGTCTCCTTTGTGACCATTAGTGAAATTTTTGCTATTATGATTTTGATCACAGTGAACAACTCTGTTGCTGGTGCTATAGTACTAAAGACCCTTTTCAAAGAAAAGCTGCCAAAGACTCAGCTGCTTGCAGTTAGCAGAGGCGCAGCCTCAGAGCATGATGAAACTCTAGCATGTACTCAGTACATAGAGCTGACCTGCTCCTCCGCCTCCTTTCCAGTATTTGTGTGTTTCCAAACTGTCTAGAGATTGGGCTTTCCAAGTAATCTTTTCCAGAGCAGAAACAGTACACCAGCTAAAAGTCATACCAAGCATCTTCTTCAGCAGTTCTGGTGTATACAGTATCTTTTATTATGTGATAGGAAGTGATTTGTGCTGAGCATCTCAATAACTTTCAAAACAAGAGCCTTAATTTATTTCATACCATACCTACAGTCACTGTTTGTGCAGCTGTCCAGTCAACCAGTCACTTCTTTATCTTCCAATTCCATCAACCTGTTTCCTACCTTCCTATAGGGAACCATAGGATTTTACTATCTTATATAAAACATATTAAAGTCACTGAAGATTTATTATTATCATTTCCAGTAAGCTAGGAAGACTAGAAGTTTGATCTTTATTTTTTTAAAGATGCTATAATATTTATTGCACACCTGTGGAAATCACAAGCCAAAGGCCAGATCTCCAGTGAATGTAAGTGATCATATGCCAAGGAAATTTAGAAACCTACAAGTACAAAAAAGCGCATACAAGCTAACAACCTTCTTCATTACAGATCTACTTTTCAGAACAAAATTACAATATTTTCCACTTCTAGCATTGTAAGAATGATAGCGGAAGTGTGTGAATGTCCCAGGAAAAGAAGAGTTTACAGTATTTCATACAGGACTAGAAGCCAAAGGTAAAAATGCAGTGAAACAAGTTTGATTTGACCAGATGACTTTCACAGAATTGCCCCACACTACAGTGTTAATTTTTTGACTCACAAAAGTGAAGTTGAACATGGAAACGTCAATTTCCAAGAAAGATATGTATTCTATATCCTGAATAAACCCTTGATTTTTTTGGCACCTGACTAATATGAGAGTGAAGGGAGAAAAAAATGCTGGAAAGAAGGAGAGAGACAGTCTTTCCCAGTTTGAAAATCTTTGAAAGATTTGTTTCTTTCCCTGTGTAGAACAGGAAAAAAATTTAATAGGAAGGATTTTTTTTTCTTCTAAGTTCTTTCATTATACCCAGTTTGAGTTCGCTGTGTGTTATTTTAAAATTAGGTTACACTATATGCAAGCTTCTGTCCTTCACACTAGAATTCTTCACAAATAAGATTAACATACAAGACAGAGATAATTATCAGATAATGAAAAAAATTATTTATTTACAACTCTTTCCTCCTACCTCCTTTAAACTACTTCAAATTCCTCTGTCAAGATGCTACATTTCTTTTCTAAAGAACAGAGAACATGAATGCAGTATGATGAATGAATATATGAACTTGTGTTGGCTGTAAAGCTTTTGGATCAGGGACTATTTTGTCCTTTTGTCTTGTCCAGCAAACTGCTTGGAAATTTTCTTATTAAAGAGGAAGAAAGAAAAAACAGTCTATACATTAGAAGCAGAAAATGAATAGTGATGTTGAAACAGAGCCCTGCAAGGATTTAATAAAGTAATTTTAGGTTTGTGACCAGTTACCTTTTTTGCGACTAGTCAGTTGACCTAAATTAGTCTAATTAATATGATAGAGTCTGGAATTGTTACTAATTTATTGCCAGAAAAGAGGAATTTTTATAATACAATGTTAACTTTGTATCCTAAAGCTTAGTTTAATTTGTAATGGCTGTTTTGAGATAGATTTTTCCTAGAAGCAGCATATTGATTACTTCCAGAACTAGCTGAAACGTTGTGGCTTTTGACTGTCCAGATAGTTTCATTTTCTTACCAGTAATTGGTGTAGTATATTAATTTTCATTTCTCTTCACTAGTTCTTTTAAAAGATGTGTATATATCCTTCATTTGGGATAAGAAGGAAATGTGGCACTAATGAAACATATATAATCGGCAGTATATTTTTGTAATGTGCGTGTTAAACTTTTGCAAAATGAGTAGCTCCTAGTGTTGAAATAACTGGAAAAGAATGTGCAGCTAGTTGAGATTTTTAAGGTGAATGAAGATCAGAAGAAAAAAATCACAGATTTTAGCTGAAATGCATCTTTAAGTGCTTGTTGATAAGAGAAAACTTTAGAGCTTTCATTGCTATCATTTCCTTCAAGATAATTTTCTTATAGGCAGAGGAAAATGAGAGGTAGCACAGCTATGTTGTAAGGTCTCAGGACTGAAAAGGCTTACTATGGGTTGCTGCACCTCCATCTTTCGACAATCTCTTTCAGTACCTGTAAGCTACTTGTTGGTTTGCCTATGAGCAGTAGAGAGCATGAGGGCACAGATCTTATGTAGCAGAATTTTATGGGGTGTTCCTTATAAGAGAAATAAGGGAACATCTAAGGTAGACAAATGAAGAAACTGTTGGGGCTGCAATCTGAATGGAGAAACACCTTCAGCTGCCTTACTCAGTTGCCGGGCCTTTCTCTGGAAGGGTATCAGAAAGTGAGCTGTCTTGGGCAGACATGAAGAGGCATGTTGGTAAATTCTCTGAGAAGTTTAATTATTCTGGTCCCAAGTCATGTGTCTGGCCCTTGTAACAAACCCTGGAGCTCTGAGTTCCCTAAGAGCTGGAGTAAAAACATGGCATTTGTTGTCTGGCGGAAGACCCTTGCTGGTTTTTGCATTAGAATGCTCTAGGATTTCAAAGCAAACACTTCCATTTCTCTGTGTGAGTCATAAATAGAGAATAGGCTTGTTGCCTGATGCTTGGAAATAGCCTTGTAGTAGCAGCAGTGGGAAAATTCTTTGTTTAAAATTACAGGTAAGAAAAACATTAATTTTATGCACTAAAAAGAATAAATGGTAAAATTTAGATTTAACCAAGAGTACCAAAACATGCCATTTTGAGAAACTGAAATAGTACTCCTTAAAACAGACTTTTCCAGTTGTCAATGGCTCTCAAAGGCTACTGCTCATCAGCAGGTTTTAGTGGAGGAGATACAGGCAGTTTAATGGTTTTAATGGCAAGTTTGCTTTGGGTCAGGATGCTCCGAAGTGGGGAAGTAGGAAGGAGGGATGACTAGAGATCTGTCACTACCCATTTCAGCACATTTCAGCAGTCATGTTTTGGAGGAATTAATCTGGGGTTTCTTTGGTCATTGTTATTTTGGTGAATGAAAGACCCATTATTCCTCATATTGGACAGGTTTTCCTCTGAGAGACGCGTTACATTTTCTTTTCCAAAGCTTATTTTCCAAAGCTTTACCGTTAGACTAATATAGAAGTAATATCTCTAAAATTCAACAGAGGATTTTCTTTAGCTGGCTGAAGTAACGATGAAAACACCCACATCATTTTCTTCATAATTTTGGGTACAATGCTCACCTCTCTTTCCTTACATCAGGAGGGCTCTGCCGAGGGAAGATCCACTGACAGTTTTTTCATAATGAAACACTGGTGATTGGGTTGTAGCAAAACTAACACTGTAATCAATAACTTTACGCTTAATATGACACCTCAATGAATAGGCCTCTTGGCTGTGTTGGATGCTAAAAGCTGTATAATAGTGAAACCTTGATTTATCATAGAATCATAGAATGTTTTGGGTTGGAAGGGACCTTTAAAGATCATCTAGTCCAACCCCCCTGCAGTGAGCAGGAACATCTTTAACTAGTTCAGGTTGCTCAGAGCCCCATCCAACCTGACCTTGAATGTTTCCAGGGATGGGGCTTCTACCACTCCTCTGGACAACCTGTTCCAGTGTTTCACCCCCTTCATTGTAAAGAATTTCTTCCTTATATCTAGTCTGAATCTACCCTCTTCTACTTTAAAACCATTACCCCTTGTCCTCTTGCAATCAGCCCTGCTAAAAAGATTGTCCCTGACTTTCTAACAGGTCTCCTTTGTATTGGATGATCTAAAAAGTATTAAGTTTTATTTACTGAAAGGAAAAAGTAACAAAACATACACTTGGAGAAAAGAAGAACAGAGTCCTGTCTTTTCCCTAGGGAAATACTGGTTTTCTTTACAGGCACAAGGGGTCCAAGCTCATGGGCTTCTAATCTCTTTTCCATTAGAGTACATGGTGGTCTGGTTTGCAAATACAGGACCAAGGAGAAATTGCTACTTCCCTCTTTATGATCTGTATGCTAGCACAATTGATCATAGGAAGCACAGGAACTCAGCTGACAGATTCAGATAGGAGCATTTCTTTCTGAAAGTAAGTGATTAAACACAAAATACGTAGTAGGAAAAAGAGATGAGCCGCTCTGACTGGGTGGAACACACAAGTGGAACATCTTCATCCCTACCTCTGAAATCTTGCCTGTAGACATCTCAGTTTCCAGAACCCAGCAACTACATTTTCCAACCAAATGCTGTTGATTTTCAGATCTCAACAGCGTTTACAAGGATGGTCTCTTTTCCATTCCTACTTCAGCATTCAACATTGCCTATGTCTCGGCAGTTTCTGCCACATTCTTTCTGTAAGAGCATGTGGGACATGAGAGCTCTCGCTTCAGTAAGGTGATCTGATCAAGGGCCTTTTCAATAAAAAAGGTGTAACAAATAAAGGGGAAGTGATGAGATCATACAGAGACACAAACCTATATGACAAAGACAGTGGAGACAGTGGGAAGAAACAAACCTCTTCAGTCACACCGAGTGATGCACCACCAAGAAATTGCAGGCTTTGCCACTGATAAGGATGCAAAGCTGAGTGTCCCAGATATTTTAGGTGGGTGGGATGTCAATGCATGTAGAGGGTGGGGAGTAGCAAAGGGTAAGAAATGGACAGGGCTCTGTTTAAGAGGGTCTGGCTGTGTGCAGACTGTGGCAGATGAGCATGCTTGTCCGACCCAGCACCCCTGTGCCTTGTCACTCCAGCCTGGCCTGTCTTCTCCTGAAATCCTTTGATAGCTCTCTCTGCACCACTTCACTTGCAGTCCTGTTTGGGTGTCAGAGACACCAACTGGAGCAGACTGGGGGACTCAACTGCAGCTCCTGGGGCAGGAGCACTGTGTGTCCCCAAAAACAGCTATGGGGGGACCAAAAGAATGAGGCAAATGATAGGATCCACACTGGTGGCTGGACTGGGCCCCCGGTCACAGGCCGTGTGTCTGGCACTGGCTGCTGGGTGGTGAGTATCCGTATCTCCCCCAAACTGCATGTGCAATGGGTGTCCATGTGGCAATTGCAGCAAACTCTGCACGGGGCCCACGGGTGAGCAAGAGGCTCTGTGTCCAGGGAAGAGCTGTGCTGGTATTCAGGGGATCTGTGAAATGTGCTTATGACTCTGGAAGGTGTCTATATGTTTGTGTCTGTGTGTCTGTTTGTGTCTATGAGATACATGCTGAGCTTCATTACTGACTGGACCTGCAAAGGAGAAAGCAGCAGCTGTGTCCCTCAGCCTGGACAGAGACCCCGGGTCCCCAGGCAGATGGGGGCTTCCAGACTCTGGTGCTGCTAAAGGCAGCGGTCACCTACAACATCCCTTAATAATTTCTTGTATAGAGAAGAAGAATGCAATGCTTGGGGATTTAAAAAGTAATTTCCCTTCTGCTTTCTAGGTATCCTTAGTATCCTATTTATCTAAGTAAAATATTAGGTAAAAAAAGAACTTGTCTGGGGAAATTATAGGCCAGAAAGCAGAGAGGAGATACTGGAATTCAGCCTCAGTACAGATAACTACCATCCAGCTTGCAGAACTGGACAAAAATAAAAACATTAAACAAGTAATATGAATAGAAACAAATAATTTTGCAATTACTATTACTTGGCTTTGTCAGCCAAGAGCAGTCCCTTCATGTTTGACCTAAGCAGACCTGCATATCAGCAGGAGTCCAGTGTCCCGTAATGGGGCTTTGGAGTCATCAAAAAAAGAAGCCTTCTGAGTCTCTGAAGATGAAACAATGCTGTCTGCTTTTCAAACCTTTTTCCTATTGGCTTTGTGGTATTAGAACACAATGAAAAGCAGAAAGTTTTGCAACAAACTGAGAAAGCACTCAAGCAGTTCGCAAGGAATGAGTGATTTAGGATTGCTGGTGACCGTGCATGTTGTTATCCCAGTAACACAGCCAGAGCCGAACAACAGGCCTAGCCTCTGGGAAAATAAGTTACTTGTCATGTATGGCAGTCTCAGTAACATCCCAGCGTTACAGCTAATGAAGGATGATCGTAATTCAGAATTAAAATATAATTGCACATATAACCCAGCTATGACATTCTTCTATTTGTGAAAAAAAGAAAGGAGTTAGGTGAGACATCTTGCCATTTAAACTATATTAGGGACAAAGATTTTATATTCTGGAGCCTAAAGTATGTGTGTGTGTGTGTCAGGGAGCAAGATTCAAAATTCTGTTTATTGCCTGGCCTGTTTTCCAGTCCAGCATCACTATGTAATTAAACACTATTTTACTATAGTCTTTGGGGCAGTCAGTGCTGAGGTGTATTAACTCACTTTGCATGCTGAAGACTGAGTTAAAGATATTGGAAGTATGGAAATAAGATTTTCCAACTGTTTTGATGGTTGAGGCTGTGCGAATTGCAACTCAAAAGCTTGATGTGGATGACAAAATAAATTTCTTTCCAGTTTGGAACAAAAATCTTACAGGGACTCATTCAGATTTAGATATCTTTGGCACTAAGTTGGTTTACAAGTGGGTTGAGTTTTCATTAGAAAAGGACAAAAGACCATCGGATAGCTTAGGACCCATTTTAAAATACTCAGGGCCTAATGCCATGAGAGTTGAAAAAGTTTGGCATCCCTGGAACTATGTAGTGCCTCCAAAATTATTTAAGGTACAGTGTTTTCTTTGTTATATTCTACATGTAAAGCATTAATTTTGACTAAAGTCCTTTTCTAAGGAAATGAATCATGGCATGGGTGGATGTTTAAAGAAATGCAAAAGGTATTCAGGTTTCAGATTGGCTTTGTCTTTAAGTGCTTGTTTATTTCTGAATACTATGAATAGAGAATGTATTTTTACCCCAAAATTCCGCTAAAAGAAAACCAGTCAAGTTTTATGCTTTTTAAAACTTTGTCTTAAACTTCAAAATTCTTGAAAGCCAGCCCTCCTCCCTGTCACTTTTCATGAGCTTCTCCTCCATTTTAAAGAAGTGTGGTCACTGTTTGCATTTATTTGTATTTAAACAAAGCACTTCCAGGAGGAAAAACTACACTGTGGAGAGAGTTTTATTTACATAGGAAACAGATCTAGCTGACAGTTGCAGCTTAATGACTGGCAAAAAGCCCTTCAAAGACTTGTCTCCTATAAAACCAAACTGCACAGCTTTCCAGAAAAAAAAAAAATTTTCCTCCTCAAGCGACCTGCCATTTGTACAAATTAGTGTCAAGGATGGATTTCAGTGCTGCGACGACAGATTTGGAACACATAGCGCAGTTTACATGTCAAATAAGATTATGTGGACATTCTTCACTTTCACAGCAATCATTCACAAAACTCAGGAACATCAATAGATTTATAGCCTGCAGAGTGTGAAAATGTTTTGATGAGCGGTGTCATGCTAGGTCACTCATCCTCAATAATGCTTTTTCACATTTGTGCCGCAAACAAGACCAGCTCAGGGCAAAATGAAATGTTACACTGATTGCTGTGGGCCTTCCATGTAGAAGGCTAAAGAGAAGCCATCAGACCCTCTAGCTGAATTAATCTGAAAAGTATTCAATGTAAATTAAAGATTGTTAAAATTCCTACCCAGAATGGGACATGATACTCCTGCAGTGAAAATAATTTGTCATCCTTAGTCTGGTGGTTTGCTGTTTTCAATTTGGAGGGCAGCTGTGATTTTCTGTCACAGGGCATCCCTAATAAAGGAAAAGAGGTCAGTAGAAATGCAACATTTTACACTATTCTTTTATAAGAATTAAGCAGTTAATCTGCTTTTAACTATTTGTTCATAGAATCATAGACTTATTTAGGTTGGAAAACACCTTTAAGATCATTTAGTCCAACTGTTAACCTAATACTACCAAGTCTACCACTAAACCATGTTGCCAAGTGCCAGATAAATCAATACATACTTTAGGCTGAAACACAGTGCTTCCTGGGTTAGGTGGGTCTCACCACTGTAGCCTTCTCCCTCCTCCCAGCATCACATGCAACCCCTTTTACTCCTCAGATCACTCCTGTCCTCCCTCAGGCCCTACAGTAGTCACTGGCCACATTGCTGGCTCAGGCCCTGCTTTTCATGAGAGCAGCCTCAGGCTGGTGAGGTGAGTAGCACCTTAGATGGGAACCAGTGGGGAGGACTTACACTAGTGAGGCTTTTTTCTTTCATTTAAAGAGCATCTGCCCTTCTCTAAGTAGGGAAATAAAAACCCCAAGATTTCATATTCTAATTTAGTGACAAGAATGCATGGTTAAGTTACAAAATAATAATTGCTGGGTTTTGCATATCACAATGTGAGATGCTACCTTCAGTCGGATGATTTTGGGGAACTGGAGACATTCTTGGGGAACCTGGGTCTTCCCCTCCTTTCTTTCTCCACTGCAACTGGTCTTTTGTTACCAGTCATTCCCCTGTCATAGCAAGGCAATATGAATACCCTTGGGTTATATACATATTTTTTTTTTTTTTCTGGAACATTATTAAACAATTCCTCAAACAGCAGTTAATTACTTTTAAAACATGAAATTACTAGTTTGCTTGTTAAGCTTAAAAAGAACTTTTTCCTCTTTTGTACTTCTAATGTTCAGAGACAGACTTCCTGGACTGCGAGGGACCACACTCCTTCAAAATCTTGCATTTGCTAACCAGGGAGTTCATTTTCCTGAGAGAAGATGCATGAAGCTATGGTTGATTCTTGCTGCTTGTTGCAAAGACTCATGGGTAAATTAAGAAGCTGAAGAAAACATGAATACAGTACACAAAAGTACATAAATGACATGGGATTACATTGTGCATGAAAGATAGTTAAATATTAACACATTGAAGTTGACACTCCAGTGTGCATTCACAAGCACTTCTTACTTGTCTAATATGTCAGCAGCTTCTGCAAACAATTAGGAGGCCAGCTTCAGCCTAGAGCTGAGGGTTTGCAGCCATCACTGCCTGAGAGCCATGTGGCATTATTTTGGTGAAACCAGAGCCACCTTGCCATGTACTCAGCTTCAGTAATGTCAGAGGTGTGTTTTCCCACACACTCCTGGAATTGCAGAGAGCGGGTTCGATGCCACCATTTTCAGACTCCAGCTTTTGAGGCTAAAATAGTATTTTAAATATGCATTCAATTTCTTTCATAACCTTTTTTTAAAACTTGGAAATATTACTGAAGATCAATATTTATTATGATTAATCAAGGGGTGCCAGGAGGTACGATAATAATATTTCTAATTCTTCTGAAGACAGCTCACTAGCCTTATTTACTTACAATCCTGTCCAGTCCTATAATGTTGTTTAATCCTATATCCTAATTTTTAGGTTGAGGGGTAGCATAGAAATCATGCTGTGTTGTTACCTCGTAAAACAATTTTATCTGCATGAGGTTGCTCTTAGATCACTGCTAGACTTTACAACAAATGTGAAAAAGGCCTGAAGAAAAAACATACCCTATAAAAACTGACTTACAGAAGAATCTTACCAGCAACAAAATCTATTTCTTTTTTTTGTGTAAAAAGAAAGCATCTGTGGAAAGAGCAAAAGTTATACATGAGAGGTTTTGTACGTGAACAGAAGATTTATTTCTACCTCTAGACTGAATTTATTTTAAAGGAAACATACTTCATTTTATGCATTATCTGGTAACTCATCATACACCTAGAATGAAATACTTATGTAGATAGCTTGTACGAGCAGGCAGGCTGGCCTTCTGCTATACTAGACTTTTCAGATGCAATAGTCCTTGGAGAGCCTGAGACTTACCATATACACAGAAAATACATACCATTTGGTTGAAATATCATACGTAGCTTACCAGACTCTTTATTATCCCTCACAGACTAGATGTTCCTCCAAGGCAATGACTCCAAAAAGATACAGCAGTTATAGTAGTTACAGATAAGCCTACCCTGCCAGGAGGAACACATCCGATGGTCTCATTTTCTTGCTCTGTTTTGAGACCCCTAAGAGTGTAGACATGTCATGTGGGCTGGACACTTCTCTGGCAGCTGAGTGAGTTTGCCTTTTCTTAGATTTGTTTATTTTGCAGGGGGAGGAGAATGAGTAGGACTATAAATCAGTCCCTTCCCACCCAGCTCATTTTGTTTGTTCTTGGCCCCATCTGGGTCCCATTAGTTTCAGAGCATCAGAGCTGCAATCAGCAAAGTGGGGGGCACTGCAGAGGTCCTTACCACTCAGCCTCAGAACAAATGCTGTCGGGGGAAATTAGGTCATAAAATAATTTCCTGAACCTGTATTGTATAAGAAACTGGAAGCAAGCATGTGTTTCAAAATAGGGTTCTATTATGATGAGTTTCTTTTTTTTTTTCTCTTTGGTAAAATAGTGTTGAATTCATTATATTTTAAGTCCCATAATTGATATCAGGGCTATATTATAGCACTGCTTTGTAATTTGATTTGAAATGCCTTTTTATTGTCTACAGTCACGTTAATGATCTAATCAGATGTTGTTGGTGTCTTAGCCATATGTGTATTGTATATATGGATTTGTAATCAGATGCATTAGGCAGGAGAACAAAAATTTCGTTCAACTTAAGTGTTTGAGTAGAACACAAAAGGGACTGCAGAATAGCTAAAACTAATAATCACGTATAGTATTTCGTCTAACAATGGCAAACCATAATATTGTCCTTATTAGAATCTAATCAACTAAACTGGGTATTAAAAGCCTGGAGTCAGTCAGGATTTTAAGGAAGGACGTTTTTCTACAAAATGCACATAGTCACTGTGAATTGCAGCTACATGAAAATCAATGTAAGCTGTTGTATGATATTAGGCCTGGAGTTCTTTTGGCATACATTTGAGCAAGAGCAGCTGATCTTGCTGAAATCAGTTGAAGAGTCAGTTGGAAGGAAATCTTGGAGGTCACCTAGTCCAACCTACCACAAATGTAGCCCCACCACTACATGAGGTTAGCCATAGCTTTATCTAATCAAATTTTGAAAATCAGCAGTGTTGGAGATCCCTCAGTCTGTTTGGATATTCTCTTCCAGTGCTGCACATTTAATTCCTGTGAATGAAATTTTTAACCCTAATATCTGACTTAAGCCTTACAACCTTCTAATTCCCTGTTGTAGACAGGGCTCAGATGTAGAAATCTGAAGCAGAAACCAAGTCTTCTGATTGTCAGTGTTCCTGGAGTATGCTGGAATTGTATGGCAGGTACATACATTTTATGTCATTTCATTTATTAGTGATGTATCATAGTTTATTTTGCTTGTTTTTCTAAAACCTTATGAAGAAAAGTATCAGAATCATCATCATTATGCAAAAGTCTTGCATTTAGTCCTAGAGGAGCTGAAAATATTTTGTTTATGAATCAGACATAAAATTTCATGCCTCCAACGCAGGTGAACAAAATCTGAGCCTGAACTCAACTATTTGGATAAATACCCAATTAGGCAACAGCCTCCAACTGGATTTAACTCCATTTACTACCACTCTTTGGGCCAGTTTTTACCTGTTGAAGTGTAGGCCCATCCAAGTCATGTCAGTATAGATACAGAAAAAATACAAAAGTACTGATTTGGAAATGTTTTCATAGCAATGTCAAATACTTCATTGTTTTGGCCAAAAACCTTTATGTTCTCTAGCTTTTCAATAAAAGTGTATTTTTCCAAGAAAAATGGAAGAACTTCATTTAGCATATTGATCAAAACACTAGCAAATACTTTGTTAAAAACCAGTATTGGCCAAAAAAATTCAGACACCTCAGATAATTCAGTATGGCTGGCCACAAAAAATTATACAGCTAGAAATAAGATGTTCTTTAGTGATGACAAAATTTATTTCTTCACTCCTTTGCTGATTTGTGTAATGATCACTGCAAAATTTGAAAACCTATGCAATAAATGAAACAACATTTTGACTATTGTGTTGCAATAAATCAATAACCTGCTTAAAAATGTAAATTAGAGAGCTATTATACATTTTTTCCTATCAGGGCAATTGTTAGCAATCTTTAAAAAAATTAGATAAACATATTTTAAGCCAATTCACAATGTTACAAACTGGAAATTTTCATGCCAGACTTACACGACTAGTTAAAGTTGTAGGAGGAGTGAAATAGTTTTTAAAAATCCATCCCATTGCTACCTTTTACACAGAAAAACTATAAATAGTCTCCTCCACCAGGCTTTCAGATGTGAAACTGGTGACTAAAAAAATATATTTATTCCATCTGAAGCACTTTGTGTTCTTTTTCTTGTTATTCCAGATGGCTATCATAATTTTATGGCAAAACAATGGCAGCTGTCAGGTCAATAGTGGAATATCCGTAACTATGACAGATCTTCTGTCCATAAAAATCTCTCAGCTCTGAATATTGTATCAAAGAGTTGCAGGACAGAATCAGACTGAACTAGTATGTAATTGTTGTTAATTTATCCCATTCCAGTTCTCAGGAAGATCTGACCTGTGTGTTGTTAAAATGAAATGGAAAATGGCATGAATATCTATTTATGGTAGTGGAAAAGACTGAAAGTAGGACAAGGTCATTTTGTCCATAAAAAAGAGGAGTGAGGAAATAGATCTCAAGCACAAGACAGAAGACTCTGAACAGCCTGTAGAAGTAGCATGTGCTACCTGCCAAGCTGGGATGCATTAAACACTGAGTCTCAGCTTCAATTGCCCAGTTTTCTCCCCCACATGTATATCTGTCACATAAAGTGTTATTTTTGGAGGTAACTCTATGTATCGGTGTCATGAAACTTTTCTTTTAAAGTGTGAATTAGCTGGCACTTTTTAAGCAATCTCTTTTTTTAATTCTGCACATATTTTTACAAGTATGTTTTTCAGCTTTCTCTGACAATGTAAGCACTGCTGGAAAATGGTTATGGACATGAGCTGGAAGGGCATGCTAGGTAATAACATGCACACATACACGTTCCCAAATTCAGTACTGTTATGCAAGTTAACTCTCAATTTAAAGTTACACAGGTCAGACAAACTAGTAAGAAGTACTTATTAGAAAATTATGAATTAGCAGTGACATGAAAAAAGCTTTGGAGGCATATGAACAGAGTAGGGCATCTGCTTTGCCAGTGCTGAAACTGTCCATGATGCACTGATTGCTCACAAGGTCTGTCAGTAAAGAATGGAAAAAGTTCTCCATAGTGCTGGCTTAAAAGGATAGGACAAATCCTCATAGTAGGTTGAGGTCTAATCTCATAGAAATTTAGTCTTTGAGTGCTTTAGTGCAGGAGCTCAGGTCAATCACGGCATGATCAATGTGATCGAGTGAAAGCTGTTTATTTAGCAAAACATCGCTCTTTTGTATTCTCTTTGGCATATCCCACAGTAAGCTATTCTGCTATTGCTTACATTGTGCAAATCACATACTTAACAACAATTTCTAATTGGTAGCACATATTTTTCATGCCTCTACAATTGCAACATAGCTCAGCCCATATATCTTAGGTCAGTATCCAGGAGTTGTTTATGATTAATCTTCTTTCTCTTCTGTGGCCTTGGCTGACATCCTTCAAACTCAGGCCTCAGCTGCAAAGGCTGGATTGCTCACATGCCCACGCTCCATGAGAAATTCCCCAACACTTTAGGATAACTCTTTAATAAAAAATGAGATATATGAAGAAGGGTCAGTGATAATTTAGTATCTCCATGGGAAAGTGAATTGATTAAAGCCTGAAAATATTTTCTTTTGATTACTTGGAAGAGTTATATTTAGCAATTTGTTTCTGCAGTCTTCCTTTTCTTAGATTCCAACTTTGCTCATTTAAACCATCTTTTAAAGAAAGGTAGTGTAATGAATGCTTTGTCCTGGATCACATTTGTCTGCAAAAGGCATTCAGTTCTTATATCAATTTGTTGTACTTGTTCTCCGGATTTCATCTGGGATAGAGTCAGTTGACTTGCTAGTAGCTGGTACAGTGCTCTCTTTGGATTTAGTATGAGAGTAATGTTGATCACACACCAATATTTTAGTTGCTGCTAAGTAGTACTTATACTAGGTTAAGGATTTTTCAGGTTCCCATGCTATGCCAGTGAGGAGGTGCACAAGAAGCTGGGAGCGAGCATAGCCAGGACAGCTGACCCAAAATAGCCAAAGGGATATTCCCTACCATGGAATGTCATGCTCACTATATAAACTGGGAGATGTTGTCCGGGGGGAGAGAGTCGGATCTCTGCTCAGGCATCAGTCAGTGGGTCGTGAGCAATTGCATTGTGCATCACTTGTCTTTTACTGGGTTTTGTTTCTCTCTCTTCTTGTTATATTCCTTTTGTTACATTAATTCATTTTCATAACTATTATTAATAATTTAATCCTAGTTATTAAACTGTTTTTATCTCAACCTATGAGTTTGAAATTTTTTTTTCCAATTCTCCTCCCCGTACCACTGTGGGCGGAGGAGTGAGTGAGTCACTGCGCAGTGTTTAGTTGCCAGCTGGGGTTAAACCACAACACTTCCTTAACTAACACTACATAGGCATGGGAACACTGCTTCACATGAAGCCCACAAAGAAGCAGTAATAACAGTAGTCATGAAGAGAAACTGGCAGTCATGTGCTTTTTTGAAAAAAGGTAGCAAGCAGATGGCATGCTCTTGAAGTGACAAGTTCATAAATGGTCCCAAGTCTACTGGCAGCAAAGCATTAGAGGAAGAAAGCAAGCACTGGAGTTCAGCGAAATGGGTGCTACAGAAAGGAAGAGAAGAATGGGAAGCACTGGTATCACAGTTTGTTCTAATTTAACCCAGATGGGCATATCAATAAAAATAGCCTTAAATTTTGCTCTCCTTTTTTTTTTTTTCTTTTTTTTCCCCAGAGCTCAAGATTAAGCCAAGAGGAGCAGAGGCTCTCCTGAGTTGGACACCCAAATTGCATGTATGATACAATCAGAGGATGACGGGATTTACATCTAAAAGATGACTTGAATTTCATTTTAATTTTCCATGGCTTGGTTGAAGCAGCACAGGCCCTTCAGCCTAAGGTGTTATTTGACCAGTTATCTTCTCAGTATTTTAATATGCACAGTTTCTTCATTTGAAATGGGTCTATGGTTAGAACATGTTTATGCTTTCAGGAAACTCTTCCACTTTCAGGAAACTCTGTGAGAAGAGACCTCCTCATTAATAAACAGAGCCATGTGCTGTTGCAAAGGAATCATCAAGGGGCCTCCTTTCATTGGGGCTTGCAGCAGGCAGAGGCTGCCAGGGTGTAAGGCTGGCCTTCCTGCCTCCTTCCCACTCTCTGCCAGCTGCAAAAAAAAGAAGAGTCTTTCTAATTGATTCTGCTCTGCTTTGGGATCTCCAAGCAAACTGCGTTTTGGGTGTACTCTTAAATGTTGTCCAGCCTCTCTCTGATCCCAAGACTACATTGGTGATCCTAAGCACTCTATTAGCAGTGTCCTGTGGCAATACCAAGGCACTCCTGAGCTTTTTATTTTCCTGAGTCTATCAGTCAAATCCTGGGAGCACTTTTTTTTTCTTTTTGACCCATCTTCTCTAGGTCTTTAATTCACAGTAGGGTTTAAAGTACCTTTTATGAAAAATGTGATTAATGTTAAATGCTATACAGGAAAAAACCCACAAAACCTTCATGAACAGTATTAACAAAAGATGTGCTTGCATAGCTGTCTTCCAGCTGGGCAGAATTTGACAATTTTATTAGCGAGTAATACTTAGCAGTTGAAAAGTTCAACTTGTTTGGAGATTTTCCTTCAGGGATACTTGTGATAGTTCCCGTGCTGCTTTCTTATTGTTATAACTGACCTCAAGTTGCTAGAGAATTCAAAGCTTATTTCAGGAAGTTAATTCTTACTGTAAGATTTTCCTCATAGTCTTGTTAATGGTAGCTTAGAAATGATTTTTTATTTTTTGTTACTTTTGGCTATTTTCTTGCAGAATTGTTAATGTTAATGCCAGTTATGACAGCTACCTTGACAGCAACAAACCATTGCAAAGATCCACTGTCAGTTGCAGTATCTGGCCACCCTGTAAAAGAAGCCCACACATGCTTGAACAGCTCTAACCACAGCATAAATATATCCACTTGATAAGAGGGATTCTGTTACTCCAATGAGTCACTGGCCTATACATATCAGCCTGTACATCAAGAGTTAAATTAAAAATGCAGCTTAGGGTATTAGAAATGAGGGTTTTTTTCAGATGCATATTTGGAGAACTGTGGGCTTATTACAACTGTACTCTTAATGCAGGCTAATGGATAATATTCCATACATATTTTTTTTTACAATAATATGATTTGTAATGGAAATGTTACTATAGCAACATTAGTTTTCAGCCAACTCATAATTTTTAATTCAACTTCATGGGTTGCTACATTGCATAATGGATGAAATATGATCATCAGTAAATATTTATGCAGAAAGAAAATAGAAAATTCTAGGCTACTGTACACATATCACTGATGTTATATGGCAATATCCTCAATATACATAGATGTTAATGTACTGGGTGGGAGTTCTGTGAAACTTAAGTAAATAATTTGAGCACTTAATTCCGATTTTTTTAATGTAGTGTATGCAGATGGGGTGTGAGGCCCCAGTGGATTTAGGCATCAGAACAAAAGCAAATTTTTTATTCAGGACTCAAGATCTGCAGAAAAATACTTTGGCACTCTTTATGGTGCAGGTAGAAAAATGGATAACAAAAGAACCCACAAAATTTGACAGCAAATAAAGCACTTGGGGTGAGTGGGTCTTCAATATTTTTTTTTTTCGGGTGTTGTGTGGGATTACCCTGGCTAGCAGGTAAGCTCCCACTGAGTTCTTTGCTCACTCCCCTGCAGTGAGATGGGGGTGAGAATTGAAAGGACAAAACCAAGAAAAACATATGGATCAAGATTAAGATAGTTTAGTAAGTGAGGAAAGAAAACCAAAGTAAAGCAAAAAAAAAAACCCAGGTAGTGCAAAGGCAGTCACTCACCACCTCACACCAGCTGACTGATACCCAGCCAGTCTCTGGGCAATGGTTACCTTGGAATAACTACACCCCCTATACCCACAATTTATGGCTGAGCATGATGTCATTTGGTGTGTAATATTTATTTGGTCTACTCACTAGTCAGGTAGAAAAGGAAATGGAGAAGGCTTTGGCACTGTGCAAGCACAGCACAGTGCTCACCAACAGCTAAAACACTGCTGCGTTACCAACACTGTTTAGGTCACGAATCCAAAACACAGCACCATATAGGCCGTTATAAAGAAAGTTAACTCCATCCCAGTCAGACCCAGTAAAGATGTTTAGGTACTTTCACTGTGCTCTGTGCTTTCTCTGAATAACAGACCTGACCCCATTCCTGGAGGCCCCTTGTCCTCTTTCCAAATCAGACCAGAAGCAATTCCTTAAATATCAGCCTGTGCTGAGAGGTTTTAGGGTAACATTGAGCTGTTAACCCCTGTTACAGAATGGGAATTGTACAGTGTAATTGTGGGGAAACCAAAGTGAAAACTAACCCACCACACAACTGTAGTCAAGAGGAAGAATGCATGGAAGAAAGAAGATGCTTATTGAATTTGCACCTAAACCTAAAGCCTGCTCAAGCAAGTGAGAAGATGACGCAAGGAAGTAATTGCAGGTGTTTAGTATTATAATTACTTAGTTTCTTGCATTACCTAAAGCGAAAGTGAGTAGATTTAGAAACCCTGAGAAGCCTGCAGGTCTGTTTTCTGCAATTACTCTAAGTAACTGCGTAAGTGAATCATAAAACTCAAAGTGACCCTAACAGCAGACCTCCACAAAGGACTTATTTAAGCTATTGATAGTTAAGCCAGAAAGTTGTACTTATGTGAGGAAGTGGTTGACTGAGTCTGTTTTCCATGCAAATTGTGAGACTGGATGATTAAGAGTAGTGATGTTGTAGGAGTGACTTTCTGAGGATATAAACAAGGCAACTTTGGAGGGTGAAATCATGGCTTTTCTTTATCTCACATGTATTTTGAAGAAGCGTTTCAGTTTTTTAGCCCACAAGACTTCTTTGGATCACAAATGGAAGCAGTAACATTCAAACTTGGTAGAGTTGGTGAGCAATTCTTCCAGGTCTAACCTCAGCTAACCAGTGAGCTTGAGAGGCCGTGTATGAGCCAGTGCTGCAGCTTGCTCTGCTGGAGGGAGCAGCTTCAGCTAACCCATGCCCCATGCAATGGATCTCAAACAGCTGGCTGCACCCGTATCAACAGCAAGTGTTGGACTGGGGCTCTGCAGCCCTTCAAAACACAGTGAATTACCTTTGAATGTAACCCACTATTGTGAATTGCTTTTGGCTTCATAGAAAAATGTGATCTGTACTCAAATTTTAATTACTGTAACTTTGTTTATGAGAAACATCTGTGTTTATCACTGAGAAACAAGCTCTGCTTTGAGCTATAAACCACAAAAAACTTTAACTGTGGAACTTCCAAAGTGAATGGGAAAGAATAATTAGTTAGCCCTAGATTTATGATATCCGCTACGGACTAGTATATCTACTACAAATGGCAGACTGAGAACATCTTTGGATTTATTGTTTGGGATTTTTTTTAAGTATTAGTGTATTTGTACATGGTATATGGAGAGAAGGAATGTTTAATCTCATTTAACTTTAGTGGTAAGAAAGTAAGGCACTCAGCCTCCTCTGTGGTCAATGCTGAGGGAAATGCTACTTTGCATTGTGTTTCATCCCCTCTGTGCTGGATGCAAGTCCTTGGAGAGAAGAGATCTCTTACTCCCAGAGCTTGGTTTGGAGGGTAGGTAAAAAGTCTAAAGTTAGTTGAAGCCCACTGTAAATGCACAGATGTAACTTGTGTCTTCTTAATATATCTTCCATAGAAATAATCTCTTTTCCTGACTTATGTGTCCATCTGTTTGTGCTTATCTCAGGAAAAAGGACCAATGAGGAATGTAATTTATTTCATATTGAGGCTTATGAATAGAGTGGTGCTAAGATATTAGAAGAAATGAAAGAACCAAGTTCTGTTTAGATATTCTGATTCATAAATATATGTATTGGAATCTCTCTAGACTTCTGTGAAGAAAAATGTGGTTGTATTGTACTGTGTTGTTTTTTTCTTAGAACTGTTGAATGATTTTGTAAATATTAAATAGTTTTCATTTAGAAGTATAATTTAAAGCTGATTTACAGTAAAAATCAGGATGACATTTCATTCTCATACATATGCTATTTTTAAGTTTCATAAAGATTCACCCCAGATCTCATCTAGGCTGGACAAGAAGTAGAAGCAATTAATATACATGAGATAGTATTCTCTACAACAGAACAAAGCTATAATGACAGCCCATACCGTCATCTTTGTGTAAATGTAATCAGTGGGGAGCAGTAGTAATAACCCATATATTTTTGGCACGTACTAGCAATCAGATTTCAAACTCTACAAATGCATATTCTGCTCCCTAGTTAGAGATAAAATGTTTACACCTTCATAGTTATTGCCTACCTGAACAAGGTATGTTATGCTGGTGTACGTTAAAATCTCCCCTTCATTTTACCAATATAATATTAACATACAAAACCCAGAATGACCTATGGTTTTCCTCATCTCATCTATTCATGAATATGAGTTAAGTTCTCAAAATCACTGGATTCCTTTAAATATTATCAGTTCTAAGGATAAGATATTCTGGGTTCTTATTCCTGCCTTTCTGGTTTTTGAGCACTAGAATTTTTATTTCCAGACTCTTCTTCAGTCAGGAGAAGGATAAATGAACTGTTACTTTTTATGAACCGTGAGATATGTAATTGCATCACTTTAAGGAACTGTGACTATTTAGCAGGAGTTTCAGGAGACTTTTAAGATCTGATTTCAAAGAAAGTTGAATTTAAAAGCCTGAGAGGTTGGTTAACATAAATAAATTGCAGCTGAATTATTAAACTTCTGAACTCTAATTACCTTTGAAAGCTCTATGAATTCTGCAGAACAATAATCTAATGATGGTTGGTTTTGTGCATTAATATATATTCTTAACCTGTTGTCTTTTAAATTAACCTTAACTGTGCTTTGATTTAAATACATTTGCTAAGGTATATTTTGAAACAACGTATGACCGCATCAGGATTTATTGGATTGTACAGGGGTTATAAATGATTTATTGTAGTGCTTTAATCAACACTCACTTCCTTTCTGTAAGGAGACTGTGGCATAAAGCTAGAATAGACATTAGAGAGATAAAGAAAGAATTTAATATAAACTGTATTCACAGGATGCGGTAAGGAATATGGCTGCCCCAAAATAAAGTCCACATCTGTTCAGGTAATAGTGGCAGAGGGAGAGGGAGGGAGAAGAATTCAGGACTGCTCCCTTAGTTACTTTGACAGGAAACTCTGGATCTGTTTTTGTTGTTAATTCAGGAAGTGCTGATACATGAGGAGATGTGACAGAACTTTAAACAAGAGAGAGTGAGCTCTGATTTTTGTAGTGACATTTGAATTTTCACAGCAGTGAGAAAGCAACCTTCCAAACACACCTTGGGAGCAGGACAGAGTGGAATTTCCACAGAATAAACATTGTGTATGACAGCTATGAAAGCTGTCTGTATTTTCATATACAAAGAAGGGTGGTGAAGAACTAAAGAGCTTATCCAATACAATAAATATTACTTCCTTGGAATTTGCAAATTGTATGCTGCTATGGACTTATATTGTCTCTTTGGTAATGACATCTAGGTTTGTGGGGGATGTTTTTGTTAACATTATGTATCAGCACTGACTTGAGTCTTCACTGAAGACTCAAGACACTGTGGCCAGAAGGATTAGGGAAGTGTTTGTCTCCCTGTACTCAGCGCTGGTGAGGCCACACCTCAAGTAGTCTGTTCCGGTTTGGGCACCTCACTACAAGAAAGACATTGAGATGTCGGAGTGGGTCCAGAGAAGGGCAACAAAGCTGGTGAAGGGTCTAGAGCACATCTTACAGGAGCAGCTGAGGGAACTGGGGTTGTTTAGTCTGAAGAAAAGGAGGCTGAGGGGAGACTTTATTGCTCTCTACAACTACCTGAAAGGAGGTTGTAGAGAGGTGTGGATTGGTCTGTTCTTCCAAGTAACAAGCAATAGAACAAGAGAAAACCACCTCAAGTAGCTCCAGGAGAGGTTTAGGTTGGATATTTATAAAAACTTCTTCACTGAAAGTGTTGTCAAGCACTGGAACAGGCTACTCAGGGAAGTGGTTAAATCACCATCCCTGGATGTGTTTCAAAGCCGTGTAGATATATTGCTTAGGGGCACAGTTTAGCAGTGGACTTGGTAGAGTTAGTTTAATGGTTGGACACGATGATCTTGAAGGTCTTTTCCAACCTAAATGACTCTAAGATTCTATGAAATCCAAATGACTTTTACTGTTGATTTTAGTATTAGTCCTGTTGCATTGAAAGCCCGTGCTATTGAGTATTACACTCTCCTAAGATTCCTTGTGAGGTTTTCATTAGAAGGGAAGGTCCATCCATTTACTGACATAAGTAAAATATTTCCTATGAATTACTGTTGCTTTCTTCAAAATATAGATAAGAACATATAAACAGCCGTAATTAATCAGACTAAAGATGATTTAATTCTTCCTGTTTATATGTGATAATAACAGCTTTATAGGAGAAAGTGTATGAACAGTGAATGAATAGCAGCATACTTTTTCACCTCCATCAGGGATTTCCTGAGCTTTATAGTTAATAGCCCTGCATAGGTTCTTCTTCCATGAATTTGTTTGATCTATTTTTTAGTTCATGTAAGCTATTAGCATCCACAACAAACGATCTAATTATATTAATTTCACTTGTTGGTTTTGGGGCTGAGTCTGACTTCAACTGCTAGCAGAACTTTATTAACTTGTTCTTATCTGCAGAAAGCATCCCAGATGACACAGGGAATTTGGTCTCAGGAGCGCATATTAAACAGAAAGATATTCAAAGTTAATACTGCAATAATATACACTGTCTTCCAAAGAACTTAGTGATATCATAGACATCTGTGCTCAATCAAGTCAGATGTCTGAGCTGTGAACTGTTCAAGTATGAAGATTCAAAGGCCTCAGAGTTATGACACCAATGCATGGAATGTCATGGATGACTTGTTTATTTACATTTTCATTCTCTGAGTGACAGTAAAACAAATAAAGAAGAAAGGTGCAGATTTCCAGAACAGACTTGCCTAAAAACAACACTGTAACCTCTTTATGAAGAAGATGAGGCAATCTTTGGTCTGATTTAAGACCCACAGTAAAGCAAGTTGCAAAAGCAATTAAGTAAAGATCTACGATACTGCACTTGACTTTATGAGCATATAAATCTCAAAGATGGAAATGTCATTTGAACATAGCTATTTACCAGAGAAAATATGCCTGTTCCATGCACAGGCTTTGATCTGTCTTTGTGGTTCCTCAGGATTTGAGTTCAAGTGATGTTGTCTTTCTGACAGTTGGCACTGAAGAGTGAAAGGTATGGAAGACTTCAGTGTTTATTACTGCCGAAAAAACAGACCAAAATTTTTTAACTGGAATGTGTCCAAGAAAATGTAATGGTCAAAGACCCATGTAAAATAACAATATGAGAAATGGATGAGACTCTTTAAGCTAGAGGAAGAGCAGACCTACAAATGCATCTTTTTTATAAGTGTTTTTGCCACAGATTAAGTAATTACCTGAGTGTCTTTCAATATTAAATATTTAAATATTCCACTCAAAGTATTCCATTTATAGATGATCAGAGTCTCAAATGCTGTGTTGCTGAAAATTTGAAGTAGGAACCAAAAATCAAAATTGTGCAATTTTGTAAAGAAATTAAATTTTTAAAAAATTGGAAAATTTTTCGGGTTCCTTTCTTTTTACATCAGAAAACTAGCATGTAGCCAGCTGTTTCATTACTGAAGCAGCATTCTAAAGTCAAAGCACTGTGTGGGGCATTCCTGTGGAATCAGAGGCAGCCTGAGAGAAAACCAAGCCAGGAACCACCTCCCTAAGAAATCTGGGAGCCATGGTTTAAACTAGGAGACTTTTGGAGAAACCCCTTAAGAAGTCCAAAGCTGCAAAGTTTCACTGGAGAATTCCTTATCACTTCTACTTTTTTTTTTCATCATTACCATACTTGTGTAGCATATAGATAGATATTGGTTGCACAGTGGAGGATGGTTTGACAGTGATGACATAACACCCAGCTGCAAATATGCATGTAGGTGCAGATATTCATGAGTATTTAGTAGCTAAACAGAGGCAGTCACAGATTTTTAGCAGCTCATTGAAACATTCTGATTGGAAATCAAGGTACTAAGCTTACTCAAATGCTTTTGGAAAGCCTCACTAGAGACAGAACCACAGCTTTAAAGACCTAAATTACTCTAAAAGTGTCATCTCTGCTCCTAGGGAAGGACCAAAAAGGAAAGTAAAAAATTCAGGTGTGAGACTGGTGTAAAGCAAAGTGCCTTGGAGTGGGCCTGTCAGGGATAGGTGAAGGTAGGCCATGGAATTCAAGCCAGCTACAGAGGGTCCTGAGCATGTTCTCCGTTAACATGACCTCCTGTCATATTGTGAGAGTTACGTTTTCCTGCCAGAGCCCCAAGGGCTTGCAGTGAGCTGTTTCGCAAAGTCAAGAAGTATGCCCCTGTACTTGGCACTCATGAGACTGCACCTTGAGTGCTGTGTCCAGTTTTGGGTGCCACGGTACAGGAGGGACATTTTGGTGCTGAAACGGGTGCAGAGAAGGGCAATGAAGCTGGTGAGCGGTCTGGAGAATATGTTGTATGAGCACCTGAGGGAACTGGGATTGTTTGGTCTGGAGAAGAGGAGACTGAGGGGAGACCTCATAGCTCTCTAAAAATACTTAAAAGGAGGTTGTAGTGAGGCTGGTGCTGTTCTCTTCTCCCAGGTAACTAATGATAGGACAAGAAGTAATGTTCTCAAGTTGCACCAGGGGAGGTTTAGATTGGATATGAGGAAGAAGTTCCTTACTGAAAGAGTGATCAGCCATTGGAACAGGCTACCCAGGGAGGTGGTGAATTCATCATCCCTGGAGGTGATCAAAAAATGGGTAGATGTGGCACTTCGAGACATGGTCTAGGGCTTAGGAAGAGGTTTGAAGAAGGTTGAACTAGATGATCCTAGAGGTCTTTTCTAACCTGAATGATTCTATATCTTGCCACAATAGGTTCAGAATTGCTGTGGATAAATGCACTAACTGCAAAGA